>JAPZAG010000656.1:0-57775 GCA_027475135.1 Bactrocera correcta
TTGAATGATTTGTACCAATTAAAATCACTTGCCCGCGACAAAAATTTACCATGGAAGCCCTTTCCAACACACTGAAAGTTTCAGCACCAGAAATTTGATTCCGTAGACAAATTTATTAGAACTTCTTTGTTGAATAGTATGAATAGATGTATACTAAACACTAATGAATTTTTTTGATGTGACATTTGGCACAGATGGCACTGACAGTCATATCAACCTAGAAAAGAAAACATTTTGACGAATCGGTTTTCGCGCGAAATTTAAACTAAAAAGTCTTACAGTTTTTTGCCCTCAGTCAAAGATCTTGCAGTTAATCACAGTTAAATGAAATGACTTAATAATAGAATTTATGTTTCTAAGTTCTTTATATGCAAAAAAAAAATATATATATATACATAGTATATGGTATATTTAAAACAACACACACACTTATGTAGTATGAAGAACGAGTAATGAATAGAAGTCATGCAAAGTAATTGGAATGTAGGTAAGAGTGTATGTCTTTGTAGAGTATTTGTAATCAAAACTTAAACGGAAAACGAAAATTTGCAATAATTTGAGATATACATAAAGGGATTATATTATCTTTCTTTGGTTGAAACATAGTTATAGTGACGTTTTTTTAAGTTGCTGTTCGATGAGTTCCATCGCTTTCGAAAATAAGGATTAAAGTAACGAAGCTCGTTTGGTAAACGAGAGTAGAGCTGCAGATTTTTTTTGGAATGCGATATTAACAGGCGTTTCCAAGTGCTTGGGAGTGCATAAAAAACTTTAAACGTTTTTTTTCTCAAATTGGGGTTTTCAAAGTCTCAAATTTCAATACAAACTTCTTAAATTTTTTTTTTTAATCAATAAATATTCTTTTATAAACAATTTAATTGAATTTTGCTTATTCCTCTAATTTATTACTAGATTTAAAATTACTTAAACGAAGTCTGTTTGTTTTTTTTATTTCAGAGGATTCAGCTCAAAGATATAGTGGTCACCGCAAAACGTTTTTTTAGAAGACTTCCGGGAGACCAGCTGAAGTTCGTTTACACATAAATAATTTTACTAAGACTAAGTCTTGTAATACAATGCAGAGATACCATAATATGTGAACAAATTTTTGGATCAATAAATTTAAAAGTTGTCTCTGAAAAATTCGCAAAAAATTTTTTCGACCTTCTAACTGTATGTTACCCCTTAAGCACTAAAAAACTCAACAAAGTGAACTTATTTTATTATTTTTATAAAGCCATAGCCAATTCTGAATAAATTATAGCAAAAAAGTGCAATAACTAATATAGAAAATCGAAAGAAATTTGGAATTCTTAACAACATTTGAACACAGAGTTGCATTTTGACAGCGATTTGACATTATTTTTACTAAATTCAAATGCACAGTTAATAAGAAGCCAATGCACGTCAGACACAACAAAAAATATGAAAAGCTTTTCAGGTAGAAGCTACAGAGATTGTGCTGATTGAGATAACCGCAAACTGCCCTAAAGGAAAATTAACAGATGTTTGTAGATGTCTGAACGCTGACAGCAATTATGGCAATCACAATGTTATTTACATAATAGAACGGTGACAGCAAAAGTGGCAATCGCAATGTTATTTACATGACAGAATGCTCATAGCAGTATATAGGAAATTTAACAGCTGATTGTGGATGTCAAAATGCTCACAGCAATAATGACAATGGTAATTGATGTCAAAATTCTGACAGCAATAATGACAATCACAATGGCATTCGAATGTCAAAATGCTAACAGCTATATTGACTATAAAAATTACAATATAATTTTTTTTATAATTTTAATAAATTTTTACATAAAATATTTAGTTGCAGCTTCAATAAGCTTCTATCAATCAGCACAATCTTGAGGTCTACGAATAGAAGTGAATAGTATAAGATTTTTGCAATACAAAAAAAAAATAATTAAATATCTAAACATCAATTTCGAATGCAAATAAAACACTTTAGGCATAGATTTTTATACAATTTTATGCAATAGATATTTAAGTTGAAATAAATTTTAAAAATTTTATTTGTTTTTGTTATTTTTACCTCGGGTATCGGAGCTAATTGTTGGGTAAAACCACTCCTCTAATAAATAAAGAATAAATTCAAACAAAAACAAAAACATTTTGTACATTAAAAATCCAAGTGATTGTACAAGTATTTTTGTATTGAATATATATATAAGTATAAGTATATAATGGCGTGTTCACACTATGATTTTATTAGTATTAGTATGTACGTTTATGTGTATAAAATGGGGGGATATTTGTATATTATAATATTTTACTTCAAACTTTTTTTAATAATGTCTTTAATAAAAAGGGTTTTGAGTTATTTTAAGTTTATCATTTGGGGGCTACAATGAGTGGAGCATAAAATACAAGGAATGGTTTCAACATATGTACATATAGATATAATGGAATTTATACAGGGTATATATAAATGGTTAAAATACTTATATATACAAATTTCTTGGAATTTATTTTCTTTTTGAGTAGTAAATTTAGGAATGGTTTGTAGAATATGTTACAACTATAACGTAGACAACAAGAAGGTAGTGTAGGTTAGATGCTTGAAACAGCATCGTATAAACAACCGAATGAGGAGGCCAATAATTTCACTGCGGCGGCGAGGAACTAATAAGGAGCACGAATCGGCTTCTTTTTAGAATATGCTTGGACAAACGCATGCCCCACGATTAGAACCTAAGTGGGCTCTGCTCAATCCACAAAAACAGGACCCCACAATCTGCGCCAATTATCGTAGGATAAGCCTCCTCAACATCGCATATAAGGTTCTATCGAGCGTACTGTGTGAAAGACTGAAGTCCAGCGTCAACAAACTGATTGGACCTTATCAGTGTGGCAAAACCTACAATCAACCAAATTTTTACCATGCGCCAAATCTTAGAAAAGACTCGCGAAGGAAAATCGACATACATCACCCATTTGTCGATTTTAAAGGCGCCTTCGACAGCACGAAAAGGAATTGCCTCTATGCTGTTATGCCTTAACTTAACATCCTCGTACAGCTAATACGGGTGTGCAAACTGACGTTGAGCAACATCAAAAGTTCCGACAAGATCGGGAAGAACCTCTCCGATCCGTTCGATAGCGAGGCTTGAGACAAGGAGACTCCCTATCTTGTGACTTCAATCTATTGTTGGAGAAAATAATACGAGCTGCAGAACTTTATAGAGAAGGTTCAATATTAAATAAGAGTGTTGAGCTGTTACCGTATGCCGATGACATGTTATCATTGGACATAACAACCACGCCGTTAGAACTGCTTTTTTCTAGGTTGGACAAAAAAGCGAAACAAATGGGTCTGGTAGTGAACGAGGGCAAGACGAAACATTTCTGTCATCAAACAAACAGTCGTCGCATTTGTGATTTGGCGCCCACGTCACTGTTGACACTCATAACTTCGAAGTCGTAGATAATATCGTCTATCTTGGAACCAGCAGTAACAGCATCAACAATGCCTACCCCGAAATCTAACGCAGAATAACTTTTGCCAACAGCTGCTACTTCGGTATGAGTAGACAATTGGGAAGTAAAGTCCTATCTCGACAAACAAAAAATCTATAAGTCACTCAGTGCAGTGGCTTAGACGATGACGACATGTGCTGAGTCGGCGTTACGAGTTTTCGAGAGAAAGGCTCTGCTTAAGATTTATGGTCCTTTGTGCATTGGCAACGGCGAACATCGCATTCGATGGAACAAGTTATACGACAACATTGACCTGGTTTGGCGAAACAAGAGACAGCAGACACGCTGGCTAGATCATGTCGTCCGAATGGATGAAAATACTCCAGCTCTGAAAGTATTCAACGCAGTACCCGCCGGGTGAAGCAGAGGAAGAGGAAGACCTCCACTCCGTTTGGAAAGGCCAGGTGAAGAAGGATCCGGCTCGGAATATCCAATTGGCGTCAACAGCGAAAAGAAATAAATAAAAATAACACAAAAATCCGTTTGTAATTAATTAAACAAGGCTGAATACAAAAATAAGCTCAATGTATGGGTGCAAACGAACCTCATAAACCAAATTTCCAACTAAGAAACGCTGCTGAGTAGCAACAAAATCGATAGATTTTCGAAGTGAAAAGTAAGTCACTTACGGAAACATCAGGCAAAAATCGCGGTGGTCGAACAGCGATGAACCGGCGCAAACAATGGACAAGCCAGTATTGACGGTCTTTTCTAGGTGAGATTGACAGGGAATGATATACTTGAAGAGGCTCCTCTTATTTCGAATCTGTATTGTCAAAAATTGTACCGATTGAAGGAAGCAATCAACCAAAAGCGACCAAATTTGGTCAATAGGAGAGGAATTGTGTTTCAACATGGCAAGGCTTGTGATCTAATGTGATAGTGACTCGCCAGAAGCTCCGTCTGCATCCGCCTCATATTTTGAACATAACACCAAGTGATTACTACCTGTTCTGTTCAATGGCGGATGGTTAAGCTGTTGAAAATACATCTCGAGAAAAGCTTGAGAAAATTTACTATTCCCAGTAGAAACAAAGGTTTTTGTCAGAGTAAGATGATGAAATTACATAGAAAATGTCAACATGTTATTAAATAATACTGGGCATATTATGACTCAAATCTCCTATTACTGGTAAATAAAATTTTGGATTTAATTCAAAAATTGAAAAACCGGAAGTGTTTACTTTTTTTTAGTCCATTATGACGGAAAAAATAAAAATTCATTCGTAAAAAACGAAAAGGGAGCAAAAGACTTTTTCGAAAAGAAGATTTTGAAGCAAGCTTTGAGTTGGAATATAGCACTTATAACCACTACTTAAATCGAAGAGAACCTTAAGGGAAAAAAGCTACTATGAAACAGCTCCTTAGAAGCAATAAGGACAATATAGAGATTACTTTTTTCCAAATAAATAAGTACGCAGTTATAAACCATACCATAATTTATAGGAGCGATTTTGTAGGACTTAATTTACCAAGCATATCTATCTCGTATACTGAAATGGCTGTGATTACCTATAGGCTTTCGGGTACAATTATGTAATATTGCTTTCTTAATGCTTTGTTAAAGGGGTATTCTTATCTTAGACTTAGATTTGACTCACTTTTTTAAACGCGTTTTTTTTCGAAACTACATTTTTCAAGTTCTGTACAACCAATTTACTTGAAATGTGTAAACCTTCTTTATATAATTCTTTATCATTCCTACTAGCATCGTGTCAAAATTTTTGTTTTTAATATTTTAAAAAAATTCAGTCTCTCACCCCCCTTTCTCCCCTCTAATTATTTTAATTTTTAATATTTTTTTTTTAAATTTTTTTTTTTCTGTATTCTTAAGATATCAGTAAAAACACCATAAAAAAATGGGTAGTTAAAATATTTTTTTTTTTTTTTTTTATTAAAATTAAAAAAACTGCCTAAAATTTGATTTCTAGACTAGAATACCCCCTCAATTTATTACAGAAAGATTAAAGCATTCTCTGGCAAAAACACACACAAAAAACACAATTTTTTTTATTTTCGAATACAGAACGGCAAAACTTCCACAACGAGGAGAGGAAAATTTGTAGAATTTATGATTGCGGGGCCAAAAAGTTTTGGGATTACAAATTTCTTCATAATTGCTGCGGGGGAAATACTTTTGGGTACAAACTGTTACACAAAACAGTACTCTGCACGCACATGTTAACGCACAAACATAACGCAGACGCTCAAACCACTTAAACATAGAGAGACAAAACACATACATACATTTATATGCATATGTGAGACGGTATACGTATATACATAAAAACAATACACAAAACGTGTATATATGTACTTCCCTGAATAAAAAAATAACTCATTTATGTACATAAGCCTTATATAATATTTCATTGTTGTTTTTATAGCATAACAACCACCCCCAAGACCAACCTGTTGTGCCGCATTTTGTAGATTCAACAATGGCTCCGATGAGCGCTTAAGGAAAAGCCGTAATTTATTCTCTTTGGTCGATGCTTCACGTTTGCGTTGCGGCGATGGCGCCGAGTACAGCATTTTGGCGAAGACACGCGAACGCGATGCCAAAACAGCCTGTGGAGGGAGAAAGAGAAAGGGTGAGTATAACAGAGCATTATAAGCGTGTTCTTTAATTATTTTAGAATTGGTATAGCAGTGCTTAAAAGGTTAAATTTCTTGGGAAAATATTAAAGCATTTCTGGTGAAATCTTCTCTCTGTTCAAAATGTTTAACTAACCTCATAAGAGCTTAAGACTTCAAATTTTTACACTTATTTATGTTTTTAGAATTTAGAAATTTCGAAGTTGTTTTAACCCGTACAAAATCTGTCAAACTTTCCATGACAAGTACAAAGATAGCTTTCTTCTTCTTTAGTAAGCTACAGATATCACGAATATCACACAGATCTCTAATGCTCCAAAGTTTTGAAATTTCTATAACTGACATTCTTCGTCTTACCTTCATTCATTATTTGACTTCTAATTCTAAAGGCAGATCTATTTTGAGGTTCTCCACTTTTTTAGAAAAAAAAAAAACCACATAATCTTAAACTTTCATATTCAAAAGAACATTCTTTAGCATCAATTTTTTGAATATTATCTTTCTCAAATGTTGGCCGTGTCTACGTCTCAAATAATCCCCGTTGAGTTCAATTTGCGTTGACTCGTTCGAGCCAGTCGAAATGGTAACTGCGTCACATGATCTTGGTGGCCAATCGGCCAGCCCAAAACGTGAAATTATCTGCTCACCGAAGTGTTCTCTGAATAAATTCATTGATTGATGCCGTGTTTGGGAAGTGGCGCCGTCTTGTTGAAACCAATTGTCACCGAGATCACGAGCTTCAATTTCAGGCATCAAATAGTCGGTCATCATAGTGCGATAACGGTCGCCATTGATAGTTACGTTCATCCCGTCATAATTTTTGTAGAAATATGGACCGATGATTCCAACGGCCTACAAGCCATACCAAACCGTTGTTTTTTCTCGATAAAATGACAGCTCCTGAATCTCTTCAGATTGTTCTTCGTCCCAAATGCGGCAAGATTGCTTGTTTACATACCCATTGAGCCATAAATGGATCTCATCGCTGAACAAAATTTGGCTCGAAAACGTTAAATCTTCTTGGAGCTTTTCAAGAGCCCAAAGAGCGAAACGATGTCGTTTGGAAGATCGTGCGGCTTCAGTTCTGGCACAATCTGTATCTTCTTCGTTTTCAATTTAATGTCTCGTCGTAAAATGCCGCAAGTCGTTCCATACGTCAGTCCGAGATCTGCGACGAATCGACGCTCTACGATCTTCGTCTACACTCTCAGCCAGATCTTCTCCAATTTTTCTATGATTTCACATAACCTTACTTCCCCATACATTTTGATTCCGGGAAATGTCATAAGATTTTTTTTATTATTATTTTACATTGTACCTAGTATATAAAAAAAATACTAACAGCAATTCTAGTCTAATTAAATAATAGAAATACTTAAAAGCTAAATGTTAAGAAATATATTTGCTGCTACTGTTGTCTTACTAGGGATAGGTCGGAAGGCTGCTTGCGTTTCGATGAGTCTGTAGGCTTCCTCATTAACGTGCTGTCTAAGCCTCAGTTCGTTAGACTTTGCTATGTTGGACATTTCATTTACCATTGAATTCATGCCTAGATCACGGTGCAGGTCAGCAGGCCTAACGTACCAAGTAGCATTAAGTAAAGTTCTTAGTACCTTACTTTGAATGCGCTGAATGCTGGCAATACAGCTTTGGCTTGAGCAACCCCATAGTTGGGTTCCGTAGGCCCAAACTGGCTTTAGAACTTGATTATATGTGACCTAGTCTACGAAAAGGGGGCTTAGGTGTCAAAAAATCAATTTTTTATTTAATTTTTTTTTTTTTTTTTTTATTTTTTATTTTTATTTTTTTATTTTATTTTTGTTTTTTTTTTTTTAAACCTAAGACCCCTTTTAATTGATAGCGTTTTTTGATATGCTCTTTCCAGCGTAGTTTAGCATCTAAGGTGATGCCTAGGTACGTAGCACTGTTGTGATCTGATATAGGAATGTTATTTATTATATATAAATTGAACGAAATGTCGGCTTTCTCAAAATGTCACATAATGAGTGATCTACATATCTGCTTTTCACCGGCTTTTGTCGAAGATTTTTGCCTATTTTATGTAGTAAATCGTAGACTTAAGGTTCGTCTAATTTTTTACATTTTATTTAAAGTTCTATGTGAAGTTCACTTGACTGAATTTGGCTCTATAATTTGCTTTGCTCACCCTTGTCCGTATATAATATACAAAAGCTATATGTGACCTGGTCTACGAAAAGGGAGCTAACGTTCGAAAACTAGTTTTCTGGGAAACAGAAAAAGCATCTCATCTTCCATCCGAATCAACTAAAAAGTGAAAATTGATTTTTTGACACCTAAGCTCCCTTTCCGTAGACCAGATCACATATATATCTGCAGTGTCACTAAATCAGATATCTTGCCTTTGTTTTCCAATAACAAATTCATTTATTCATATCTGTCTTTGTATATAAGGTCCAAATAACATATGTACATATATAGTACTACACTCACCTTAACCGCACATACTGGTTCGCGTGTATCGCCAACCAAAAAGGTCACATCGCACAACTCTGGCATCGATGCCAGAAATTTCATATCCTCGGCTAAGCCGGTCTTATTCTCGAACGTTGACAAATCTGGCTCCGCATCAGCCATGCCGGGCAGTGTCAGAGCTTCGGGCATTTGGGGTTACTGTGAAAGGCAGTCAAATTTAGTTGTGTAATATTTAATAGAAATGTGTGGATATAAATAAAATGAGATGCTTGTAAAAAAAAAGAAAATGTGTACTCTAATATTATAGATTTCATTCCATATTATTAAATTCCATGCTATATTAAAAAAGGGCACATGACTTGAAACAAACCGGCTTACATTGATTGGAACAATTTGATTGCAATATCAACTAAAATCGCGGGTTACATGTGCTTTAGTCAGCTACTAACCTTTGCCCTTCTCTACATACATATGAAAATCACTTGCAGTATGACACAACACTTGAGGGAGTGTTTACTTACTTACTTACATACGAGTATATGCAATTTTCGTTCCTTTATGCAACTGACACAATACTACTAGGTGTTTAGCCTAGTTACTAACTCCACGCTACAACAAATGTCTAATACAATATGGGAGAGCAACACCGCTCCATGACGTATACACGACGGAAAGCAAAATAAATTGCATTACGTCAGCAGACAGTTTCCACGTACATACATATGTATTTACGTGTTTCCAGAACCTTGAGCTTAGATGCTGCTGTTATTGAGCTATCAGAGTTAAGTAGTGTTTATATATGTTTATATAGGTCCTTGGAAGCACATTGAGTTTAAGGTTGCACACTTAACAAAACGTTTAGTTAATCAAGGCGAATAAATCTTTAGATGCATATTCTGATGCCAGACTAACCGCAGTAATTGTATCAAATATGCGGTCTTAACTATAATTTCATTAATTTTAGGTTGCCACTTATGTGTACTTCCGGCTTTGATAGTTCCAGTATTGTCAAGCAACATCTGTCCTCCTCATTGGAAGGCTTGACATATTTACTACGAATGCATCGAAATAAGTGACCTACTTAAGTACAGCTAACATGACTATGGAAATGATGAATCAAATCTAACAACAAATGCAAACTCGCTAAGCATGTGGATGAAACTGGGCGCCGAACTACGAAAGCATCAAGTAAATTTAGTCTGATTTAGCACTTTACATCAAGAAATGTCTGCACTTAATAAATAAGAAAGGACTAAGTTTAGGTGTAAACGAACATTTCATACTTCAGTAAATTGCAAGAAACAAAGCCGGGAAAATATCTTCAGCTGTTGGCAAAGCGGGCGGATAATCTAAGTGGAGGTACTTTTTAATAGCCTAGCCTTTTTTTGACAGACCATGCTAAGAAAATATAGCAGCCGTAGCTGAGACTGTACACGAAGACCATGGAGAGTCGATTCGGCGTCGTTCGCAGCAACTCGGACTCACATTTGGAACGACTTGACGCGTTTTATCACTACTGAACATGAGATGAGTTGTACACGCAGACCATGGACAGTCGATATGGCGTCGTTCGCTCGGACTGACATTTGGAACGACTAGACGCGTTTTATCTCTACTGAGCATGAGATGAGTTGACAGGAGTTGTTGCCAAACCTAAAAGACCTATAAATCGGCGGTGAAAGTATACAAACATGCTTAGCTACAAGTCCTATCGGACGAAGGAGGAAGAGGGAAGATTGGCTTGGGCTACCGGGAAAATGGTAGAAGGCCGGGCATACTGCATAACGACCGCAATTTACATCCACGGATCCGAGGAAGGAATTGTAGCCAATTGATTGAGAGAAACCTTCAACAATCAGGGCGGCAGCGTCGGCCGGCGGCTTAATCTTGGTATAAATGACCGAGGTAACGCTTTAAAAGGTTAGGGAGGATAAATGGAAGGCGATAGAGCTGAAACTGCTGGATGCGCTCTTTCCAAGATTGGATGGAGACCTACAACGCTCTGGAAGCGGTGGACCGTAGTTGCATTCTGTCGATTGCGTAAGCGAAGGTTCTCATACCTCACACGGTTCATATGCACTGCCGACGAAGAATTAAAGGTACTAAAAGTCCGAACTCCGTACTTCTATTATACTCTGTAGCAGCATTGCTTTGAATAGTACAGCAAAGTACTTTCTTTAGACATATGATTTTCAAGAAGAAGAAAAAGAATATCAATTAATGTAAGGACCATGAAATCAGAGCAAGTAGTCGCCGCAGCTAGCTCATATAAATTTCAGCCATGACTTAGCTGGGGACCGAAATATGGTTGTCGGTGATATCAGATTCCAGCACAAGAAAATTCATCAGTCCATTTGGCTGTCTCAGGATTGAAAAGTTCGTAACCAAATCGAGGATGTTGTGATAGATGAAAGTCACCAGTGTCCTTAATATGTGTACGCTCCGAGAATCTAATATAGACTCGGACCACTATCTTGTCATAGCGAAGATACGCATCCTCCTCTGTGCAGTAGGGAAGGTACGACGTCGAGAAGTCACTATCACAATGGGTAGCGAAACGGTTTTCTACTCGACTTGCATTCGACTCTCTGAGATCACTCAGAGTCAGAAATACGGTATAAAGTAACTGTGGGACGGCATTTCAAGCTGAGAGATAGAGTGGAGAAGAACCCGGCTGCAGCTGGTAGCTCGAATTGGCGCCAAATAGCGAAAAAACCGACTGACGCGCTCCTGTAACCCAGCTATAACCGCGTAAGCGGTGTCTACGCCAGTAAAGAAAAACAGTAAAACTTCTCTCCTAGAATTTATGTTTGCTCTGTAATCTTCGAAAGAAATCTTCTGACGAATCCTTCTATCGGAATTAAAACTATACAACTTATATGCTCGAAAAAAGCTCAATTGGCTCTGACCAATAATAATGACCACTTCATTGATTGCTTCTTCGTCGTTTACCAATATTTTCGTACGTAAAAATGATACACCCTGTATTAAGCACTTTTATTAACTACTCACTTACCTCTTAAATTAAATTGCTAGCTACACGCTACTGTTGTTGTTACTGCACTTCTGTTGCCAGTAAATTGCAATATTTTTAACGGATTCTAGCGAACTGCGAAAATCCGTTGAAACTTAGATTTCATATCATTTCGTTTTAAATTTCACAAACATTTTGGAAAACATTTTGCGAATATTTTATGCACTTTTTTATATCAACAATTTATTATATACAAACAGGCAAAACAATTTAATATTAATTATTATTTTCTATTTACTTTAAGGGGAAGAAACTGCAAAAACACGTAGAGAAAATGCGAATGCGAGGGGTAAATGGGAGATATTTCGTAAGGGAATGAAAACTTTTGAGACAAAAATGCAGAAAAAAGTGTATAATATTTTTTTTGGAAAAAAGTTTAAAAAAATGAAGAAAAATTTAATAGAAAATTATAAAAAATATGCACAAGAAATTCACATGCCATTTCGGGGCTGGTGGCGTAGTGTAAGGGTTAAAGTGTTTGACTGATATAGTGGCTGCGGTATTGTTGCACAGGGTGAGGGTACTTGCAGTACTCCGAAATGTGCAAGAGGGGTGAGAATTCAAAATGTGGAGGAAAATAAAATATTATAAACTTTTGCGGCGAAAAATTATTAAATTTTAAAGAAAAATATTTTATATACATATAGTTTATATGTTAAATGCTTCCTAAATTACATTGAATTGTGCAAAATAAATATAAAATATAAATATACAGATATATCGCTACATAATAACTTATATAAATATAGTACCTTATAAATACATATATACATAAGGTATATTTAAAATTCGCAAAATTAAATATTTTTTACAACAATGTGTTGATATTGCCCGCTTTCACCATGGAGTACATCAGTAAATATACATAATAAGCTATTTATATATACTCGCTACTACGCATGTATGTATATATATACTTTTGTATTTATTTCCGCTTATGTATCAGTGCTCATTTGGGAGATATTGACCCAAATTTTCGCTACAGTGAGCAGAATTTCATTTAATTATCGGCTAACCTATATACACACTGATATACTATACGTCATACGCATGTACATGAAATGTATGAAACAATTACACGCATAATTTTGAAAAGTATAAGGGTAAAACTCAATTTATTTCGCTCTTTCAATTTTACATACCTTTCTATACTCTTACAATATTTATGCACTTGAACATAGTTTTGTTCATCTAACGGTTTTATGTATCACCTAAAACAATTCGAGTTAGATATAGGGTTATGTATATATATACGTATATGGGGTATTCCATACCAAATCGACCATTTTTGAACCCGACCCCTTTAGATTTTGCTGAAACTTATCCATCCTTTTCTACCTTTTGAAAAACATTTTTGAGAATTTTTTCAAAATTTTTTGTCCAACTTCAAAAAAGTTATGAATTTTTCAAAAAAAATGGCTTTTTATTTTCAAAAAGCCATAACTTTTGTAGAAATTGACTTTTGGGGACTATTTTTTTTATTTTTGTTTTTAAACGAACTTTTGGAAAATTTTTACAAAAAAAATTTAACACGATCAATTATATAAAATAATCGGTTTTTTCGTCATTTTTTGGAAGCTCGCCATTTTTTGAAAGTTCGCCATTTTTTTTTTTTTGTTTTTTTTTTCCTCAAAAAAAACTTCAATTACTTTGACAACTATCCTTGCTAATCCCGGAGTGAGCCGATTTTCTTTTATATTTTTTTATTTATTTAAAAAAAAATTGTCAAATTTTCAAAAATGAAAAAAAAATTTTTCCGTAAACTCGATTTGGTATGGAATACCCCATATATAGTTTGATCAGGATGAGTAGAAAAGTTGAAATCCGGGTGACTGTCTGGCTGTCCATCCGTCCGTCGGTGCATGGTGTAGCTTAAGTTAAAATTGAGATATCTTCATGAAACTTGGTGTGCAGTTTCCTTACTACAAAAAAAATTCCGATTTTGCAAATGGGCGTAATCGGACCACTGCCACGCTCACAAATCGATAACCCCGCTCACTCTCCATATAACGGTACTGTTAAAAACTACTAAAAGCTCAATAAATCCATAACTCATTACGCCAGAGATATTAAATTTGACCTCAGAGAAGGTATGAGAGAGATTTAAGAGAGCTTGTGTGAAAATTGGACAATGGACGAGATCGCCCAATTTCTGGTAAAATTCCATATCTCAGAACCCGACCAACCGATTTTGACTAAATTTAGTACATCTCATTTTTCTAACATTCCTTTGTTATAGTGTGAAGACAGGCAAAATCGGTCAGTAACAACATCCACTTCCCATATAGCACAATTCTAAATTCCACTTGATTCTTTCAATTTCCAGCACACAATTTAAGAAGTAATTAATATAACGGAATACAATTTTGCAGTAATAATTCCCTTAAAGTAGGGCACCCTTTGACCAAAAATTGTTTAAATAAAATTTTTTCAAGACACTAGGTAGGGACTATGTGGACCCCAGTATCTATAGTTGACTTTTAAAAGAAAATATCGGTTAATGTGTGAGATATATAATTGAAATTCAAGGATAATCCTTCTCTGACAATGGTACGTATGTATACCACAAATTTGTTGAATAGGATCAATACCTATTCCTAGAGCGACCATATACCTAATATAAAGATTTTCAAACTTTCATGTGACTTTCTACTGCATATCTTCTTTACTGGCGTAGAAACCGCTTACTCGGTTATAGCCGAGTTAACAATAGCGCGCCAGTCGTTTCTTCGTTTCGCAAGGTGGCGCCTATTAGAGATTCCAAGCGAAGCCAGGTCCTTCTCCACCTGATCCTTCCAACGGAGTGGAGGTCTTCCTCTGCTTCCCCCGGCGGTTACTGCGTCGAATACTCTCAGAGTTGGAGTGGCCGACATGACCTAACCAAGGTAGCCGTTGTCTCTTAATTCGCTGAACTATGTCAATGTCGTCATATAGCTCATCTTTAGCAGAACCTTTCTCTCGAAAACTCGTAACGTCAACTCACTAGATGTTGTCATCGTCCATGCCACCATATAGGACGGGAATAATGAGTGACTTATAGAGTTTGGTTTTTGTTCGTCGAGAGAGGACTTTACTTCTCAATTGCCCACTTAGTCCGAAGTAACACCTGTTGGCAAGAGATATTTTTTTTCGAATTTCGAGGCTGACCTTGTTGTTGGTGTTGATGCTGGTTTCAAGATAAACGAAGTTATATACGACTTCAAAATTATGACTGCACACAGTGACGTGGGTGCCTAGTCGCGACGACTGTTTGTTTGATAATATACCGCATATTGCGGCCATTATTAGAAACTATATAAAATTGATTGGTCTCCGGTCCTCCTACATATTTATATTATTTTTTCAGAAATATTTAATTTTATGTTTATTTTTAATTTCTACTAATGATTTTATGTATTATTAGTTTTATCATTTTTAGAAATTTAAAGTTTTTTGATTATTTATATTAATATTATTTCTGGATCTTTTACGAGATCTTAAGTGGTCAGGAAGGTAATCTTAAAAAAAACTTGTTTTTGCATTTTCTGTTCCCTTATGCCCTTAAAATTAATGTAGAAATCCATTTTACCATTGAAAGGTTTCGAAAAAGGCCCAAAAATAATAATACCGTTCGACGTTCGGAGCTCTCGGAGTGCACACCTCAAACGCATTTTTCTCAAAACACATTTTTTTAAACTGGCGGACATGATTCCGGTCGAACTACTCAACCGATTTGCTTAACATTTTTTTTAATGTTGGCATGGCTATCGTCCCTACTAGATTTATAATTTTTATAATTTATTGACAATGTTATGCCTAAATTTATATTAAAAAACTTGCGGAAAAATTAAAAAATTAATTACTTTTTTACTTATCAACATTTTTTCATGATTCTAGTAGCGACAATAACCATTCACGTAATTTTTAAGAATAAATTGGCGTTTTGTGTTTCAGATGACCCAACAAGAGAAATTATGTCCGCCAGTAAAAAACCGCATCTCATTCACTCAGTTATTTCTCCGGCAAATGTCAACAAAGAATTCCGAAAAAATTTGTTTATATACTCCACAATATACCTCATGATATGTGAAAAAAATTTTATTGTAGAATAAAAATTTCTATGAAAAAAAGGTCAAAAAACAGGCCAGATTACCCTACTGGCACCTTAATTTATTATTTTTTCATTATTTTATTACCTAATTTAATTTCTTTAGTTTTTAATTTATGTATTTTTTATTTATTTACTTTTTAGAAGTATTTAGTTCTTTAAGGCTTAGTTAATTAAGAATTTTAATAATAATTTTTTTTTTTTGAAACTTTTTTTTTTTTTTTTTTATTTAAAATTGTTTGTCTTTTTTTAAAAATGCGTAACTTATGTTTATATTTGCAGACTTTTATTTTATTATTAATCAAATCGGATTACAATATTTTTCAATTCATTAAAAAAAATTTATTTTTTTATTACTTAGATTTTATTTACTCATTTTTTAATTTTAAAATTTAGTTTTGTATTTAATTAAATAAATTATGTTTTACTTTATATAAAATTTCATTTTATTTTTTGAAAGACTTTAAGGATTTTTATTTTATTATTAATTGAATCGAATTACAATATTTTTCAATTTTTTAAAAAAATTTAATAATTTTTATTACTTAGAATTTATTTACTCATTTTTTAATTTTTTAAATTTAATTTTGTATTTAATTAAATCAATTATGTTTAACTTTATATAAAATTTTGTTTTTTTTTTTTTAAAGATCTTAAAGACTTTATTTTATTATAATACTTAGTCTTAAATTTTAAAGTAAAATTTTTAATTCTTTATGTATTTTTTAGCAAGATATTTGTTTATATTTGTTTTATTTAAATTATTTACTTTTTTTTGAAAACGCAAGTTTTTAAGAATTTATATATTTTTTACTTTTAAAAATTCTAAATTAATAGTAATAAACGTCATTTTTAAAATATTTCTTAATTCTGTTTATTTTTTTAGCTTTTAGGTTTTTTCATTTTTCTTTTATGAATTTTAGTTTTCTTATTCATTCCTTTTAAATTAAAATTTAATTTAATATTATTTTAAATTTATGCACAAATTATTTTTTTATGGCTTTGTTATTTATTTAAGAGTTTTTTGTTTGTAATTTTTGATTAAATTGATGCTAATACCTATTTTTATAAAAACTTGATATCAGAATTATCTAACATAAGAATTTTAGAGAAATATGTAATGTACAATTTCCAGGTGTTTTTTGTCCCAATGTCTAACAAAAGAAAACTTGCTTACTTTATTTTAAATAATAAACAAAAATATTGCAAAAATGCAACAAATAAAAAGCTATGAATACGTATATAATTATGTAAGTACATATAGATCAAATAGTCATTATTTAAATTTTAGAGAATACATTTTTAAACAAGATATTATTATAGATAAAAATCTATTTTAATATAACAGTTTTAATATAACTTAAATTTTTAGTGAAATTTTCTGCTAAAATTACGTTTGTATACTTTAAAACTTTTTAACATTTATAGCGAAAAAAATTTTATATAATAAAAATTTTATTATATAGATTAGTACGAGACCAAAAGGTTGTTATAAAAAATTTCATAAAGAAAGTTTTCGAAAATTAAAAGAAAAATTACTTCACAGCTGTCTGAGGCAAGCAAAAACTATGCATGTTAGTTGAGAGGAAGGAGGCAAACAGTTATACAAAAATTGTGTATGTATGCGTGGTATGTATTTACAACTCTGTGTGCGTGTTAGATTTAGAAAAAACATAGAAAAAGTGTTAAAAAATGGCAAAAATGGATTTTAGGAATTTTAAGAAAATATTGTGACAAAAATTTGCATTACTTTTACGCTTTAGCCGCTGTGTGAGAAGAATGTGAATTGAAAGCAGCGCCCAGCAAAGCTGTATCCTTGAATTGCAGACGCGCTACAATTTTATCTATTTGCGTGTATGTGTAGGTGCTGAGCAGCCTTTAAACGGTTAGCTATTGCGTAGTTTTCGCTGAAGTGCGTATCTTTGAATTTTTTCTTTTAAATTAAATATTTTTACTGCTGACTTTGCTACCTAGAGGAGATTTCACCACCACTTTTATGTGTGCTTGTGTTAAAACCAAAAAATTTTCAATTCAATTTTCAATAAAGAAGCAGCAAATGAAGCCTTGCCAAATGAAACAAGCAAACACAAAATTCTTCTCCGCTGCAGACTTTGCACGAAACACGAAAAATTTACTCTTGAATATTTGCTACGATTTCAAAACTTTTCACTTTACAATTTGCAAAAATTCAATATTTTTTATGTATATGTATTTTTGGTAGTTGCTTAGCCACGTTTACAAGTACCGTACGCGAGTTTCGAGTGCAACCGTTGCGAGCAAAGGACACTTTTAGTCTGTTGCCTGGTGTCGGCGGAAGCTTCGTGTTTCGTGGGTGTCTACATCAAAAGGAGTTGGCTCGCATTCCACCACATGGCCGAGCGTCTACAATGGTATTCATAAACCTATGTAAGTACAATGTGCAGTTAGTTGGCATAGCGCGTTCGTTTGTGTATTCGTTAAGTCTGTGAGCATGTGAGTGTGCAAGGACGACGCGCGCATAATTCGGTAGTTCGGCAGGAGTGCTTGCAATCGATAAATATGTGGCGGGTTCAAAGCTGGTCTGATGCCACAACCAAAACCACTACTGAGACCAAAACTCTACAACAACATCTACATATATTTTGGTAAACGACGTGCGAGTTTTCGTAACCCGAGTGTCGAGCGCAACGACACGACGGTGTTGTTAAATAGCGAAGCTTCTCAAACAACAAAGCATCCAAAACAAGCTGCAACAGTTTGTTGGAGGCACGTACACTTGAAATGTGGCACGTATTTATTTATTGTGTGAGATAGTCGTTTCGGCATGGAGTCACCTCCGGCGTATGACGAAAACGCTACCCCCTTATGCCCTTGAAATTCAAGGTATCGCTCTATGTAAGCATAAACGCCCTTGATGATAAGGCAGTGACTTTGAATTTTTCCGATTTTGCATAAAAAAAAAAAAAAAAAAAATATATATATATATATAAAAATAATATTTTTTTTTTCAAATTTTTTAACAAAAATACGCATTCTTTAAAAAATAAATTTTCTTTTCGTAAATTATTAATAAAATTTCCACCTTATGTGCTATATACCGTTATCATAATTTCATTTATGTACAGTCACTCAGTAGCTCTCACTTACGCTCTCCAATTTTCCTGCCCATTTTCGCTCTCATTTTCCTCCGTTGCCAAATACTACGTTGTTTTGTTTCGTATCTCAACATATTTAGTTACCTACATATTTGTTTTCCTAACCTTTTGTTTATAAATACATACATGTAAGTGACTCTCTCTCAGGTTTAGCATTTTGTTGTGCTTTAGCTTCCTTCCTTTTCATATTTACTTCGTGCTTTACTGCAAATTGCTTCTCAATGCGCGCGCATGGCAATAGTTGTAAACACATTTGACAGCTGTCAATGACAACCAGGTGGCGACTTGAACTTGGCTGCGATTTCCATAAACCCAGAAATGCACTAAACTTGATAAGACAAAACTTTATTGAATTTAGTAACATTTTGAAATTAGAAATAGTAGTTAATATAATATTACATAAATAATAAATGCCAACACCATCTGCTTAATATGGCTTCGCCGGATCGGTCGTTGGAGTTTGCTGAACAGTCAGGAATCGAATGGAACTAAATCAGGTGAAAATTTGGCGATAAACTTACGAAGCTCTTTGACTGTTAATCATCGTTTCACAAGCACTGATTCCTTTATTTTGTTGACGTGTTGATCATCAGTTGATCTTGATGGCCGTCCCGGACTTGGTTCGTAATCAACACGTTCCCGACACGCCTTGAATAATTTATAGCAATCAAAAACACTTGCTCACGGTAAACAATTATTACAGAACGCCTTATGGAACGCTACATGGATGACCTACTAGTTTTGTTAACTGGCAATGGGACTCAATACAAAGGCGCTTAATTAAAAAATGGTGTAGTGTGGTTAAGCTGAACATCAATCCCACTAAGACGACCATCGTCCCACTCACGAGACGTAGGTCCCTGGCCAGCCCTCAGGGTGGCTTGGGCAACCTGAACCCTTCATCATGGTGGATCCGCAGGAAGAAAGAGTTAGCAGAGGAAGGTATTGGCAATGTTGCTGTTGTTGTTCTTGGTCGGATAAAAATCCGAGTCCGTTCCAGTTACGTAGATTCGACTGTTGTGAGAACTACGTTTTGGCATTAACTCTAAAGCATGCCAAGTTCTTAATGGGAGATAATAACCTCAGCACATTTAAATACGTAATCAACCTCCCTAGGCACAAGTTGAGACTACTTGTCTCGTTTTACAGATGCTACTGCAAGTTGAAGAAACACTTATGCGACCTGGGCCTAGGTTCTTGCGCAAATTGCCGGTTCTGCGACAGGAAGCCCGAAACTCCAACACACCTGCTAATTAACTGCATAGCAGTCTGCAGACGCAGGACAAAGGCCCTGAGACTCATGTTTTCAAATAGGGCTCATATCGCCTCACTATCATTTAGCAGTATTTAGGACTTTATCAATAACCAAAGGTTAGGTGAGCCTTTGTGATTTAGGAGAGGGCACGATGGACCTAGGTTAGCGTCGCAGTCCTCGCCTATCTGTCTTATCTTAACCACTAATCATGGACTAAATAATATTTATAAAGAGACGTCTTAAACCCGCCAAATTACGAAGATGTCTATATTAAATACTCGTAAACCTCTATGAACAAATCTAAAAAATCTTACGAAAATTGTTTCCCCGGCCACAGGTATCATCAACTTTTGCATTTTTAGTAGTAAAGTAATTACGAAATGGAAAATGAATGTTTGACTCACTAGGGGTTTTGCTTACAGGTTTTCTGTAACAAAGATAACTGGAATTTGTCCACAAGGAAAAGTTGTAGACACCAGTCACTACATAACAGGCGAAGTCGCTCAGTTTCACATGTTTCCAGTCTAGTAAAGTCGGCCTGAGACACAGAGAAAGGCCGCAGAAATCAAAATCAGATCATGATTCGGACGCAAAACATGGCTGGAATCACATAACCTCCATCTCGGATATTCTAAGGACACAAAAGGCTGTGAATTTCTTAGGCGTAAGACTGGACCCCAGATTAACCTTCTGGTTACAAATCCAGCACGCCGCAGGAAAGGCAGCGAAAATCACCTTCTATCTTAGCAGACTAATAGGCTGACACAAGAAAAGAGAAAGCTCTTAATGTCAATAATCACTAGCGTCTTAATATCCGGAGCAGAGATTTGGACAGATGTGCTAAAAAAGTAAAACCGGCGTTAAAAAAGAAAGACACGATAATCGCAAGGCAACAAAGATGGGAGAATGAGGGTCGCTACAGATGGACGGACAGACTTATAAGAAATTTAAACTTTTAGGCTAGCCTAAATTTGGAGAAATCGGCTTCTACATAACACATATCCGTATATGGATATTTCAAAAAGTAGCTTCATAGGATAGGTTTAGTCAAAGAGCCATCATGCTCATAAACCGACCCGACAGATGGGGACGCAAAACATACGTTCTTTAAATGTGATCGATGGCAACGGGAATGCACTGCCGTAGAAAACCTGTTTGGCCCAAAAAAGTCACAATTATATTGGTATCAAACTGAGAGCGAAAAAAAACGAAAAAACAGGGAGATTATCCAGAATTATTCTTAAAAACCATATATCTAAAAAACGGCCTATTTATGGTTTATATATTTTAATTTATTTTTTCGTAACATCGTAAGAATGACTAAACCCGTATACTACGGAAGTCGCAAAGACATCCAATACATTATTTAGACACTTGAAACCGAAACCAATTGTAAACAAACAGTTGTCGCCACAATAATTACGGTCAACAAATCAGTCTCGAGATCCGCATTGACACCATCCGAGGGTAGAGTTCAAGATCGCAGCAACCGCAGGCGTCAATGTCTTTGTATACCAGCAGACAACAAACGATGTGACATGCGTCACAGCGGGATGCCCACTTGAGTTCGTAGATTTTTTTCTTTGTGAAAATATTTTCGTGTTTGTACAATAACAACTTGCAGACACATATCCTGGAAAATTGATACTTTTACGAATGAAATAATACTGCTACTGATTGATCTATTTTTTTCTACTTTGCTGTGTGCATCACTAATTAGTTTAGTGATCATCTTCTGTGGTTGGTGATCAACCGCTGTTTTCGTAGTAGCAGATATCCTGGAAATTCGATACAAATATACCATACTGACGCATTCGGTGATAATTAGACTTCGTATCAAATTCATTTTCTAGCTATTTTATCTTCAATTTATTTAATTATTTCGAGTATATACATATATGTAAGTATTTCTAAAATTCTTCGAATATAAATAAATACAATATTTATCATTATATATTTTTTTTTGTTTTTTAATTAGCGTAAAATCCTGAAAATCTGCAAAGGTTTGCCATACTGAAGTCTAATGTGTTTTAATATCGAAAATATTAATCCAAGGATGATAAACTGCTTATAGCGACCCTCCAACTTTTCGATATCATTTTTGTAATACAATTTGTTCTTTGCTTCCAAATAGGTCTCCGTTTCGGCGATCATCCTTCATTCGACGAAAATTACCTTCCAGCGGGTGTTCTTTTGAGATGTGAGCACAGAAAATAGTCGCAAAGGGCCAGCTCTGGAGTATACGGGGGATGTGAAAGCGATGCGAAGATTAATTCATAGATTTTTGCCAACGTTTTGACTGACTTGTGACACGGTGCATTGTTTTAGTGGAACAACCTAGCTTGGTATGTAAGAAATCTCATCCAAATTAAATATAAAGTATTTTCTTGGAGATACTGTGGTTTGTTGGCGTAAATGAGTGAAATCGGTCTTTGAATTACTCCAGTTTCCATAGGCAATTTACAATGATTTTCGCTTTGCTGGGTTATAGTTGGCAGTGATAAATTTATGGGCAATTGCATGAACAGGAAATTGGTTTAAAAATATTTTCTCGAGCATACTTCATACTTTCTTTGTCTTTTAACTAAATTATATAATATATTTTTGCCTTTATATTAACTAAAAAAAATTTTTGTGATCATCTTCCTCTTTCTCTGCACACTGTGCCACGCACACACAACTTCCTGCCGCCCACATTAGCAACTACATAGAAACACACATGTGCTGGTAAATATACATATATACATTTCCCTCAGCATCTTCGTTTTGCTCATTCATTCTTGATTTAATGACGTTATAGACGCCACACGACTGCCCGCCCGCTGCGCAACTGACACAACAACAAGCCAAACACACAGCCCTCACGATCAGCGCAACTAGTCGCACAACAACAAAGTGCTGCTCATAAATTATATTTCCGTACTATGTTGTGAAGTCAAGTGGGCACACGAACATGTGTAGGAACCATACAAACATATGTGAATACATGCATACATACATACATACATTATTGTAGTATATGAAGCAAGGTGCCGGCAAAACTGTAAAAGGGCTGCTTCATGTGTTTGTCTCTCATCTCAGTGCATATATCACTCACGCAGCTACCGCTTAACGTCGCACTAGAAGAGTGGAGAGAGGAGAGAACAGAAGCATAAACTATGCGTCCTTGCGGGATATACTTATCAAGCAGCGCCGAACATTCTTAAGACCTGAGAATAGCAGAAATATATATTATGATATAATTAGTTTTTCAGATTTTGAGATTTCGATTTGAAATTTTGCACAATTTTGCTGTTGAGAAATCCGAAAGGCCGCTAATGCTAATCAATAAAATAATCTTTGAGCATAATATTCCTTTTTCATTCGGCACGTCTCAATAAAGCTGTCTCCTTGGACGTGCTAGATAGTACTGGCAAGTAATAGGACTGATTTTCGTCCGCCACGACTGTCCTGTTCGACTGGATGCCATAGAGGGCGTTCCTAGCTAACGAACGAGTGGCTTGTCAGTTGTTTCTGAGCACCAAGGGAGTCAGGACAAACATTTTCGCGTGACGTGTTTCTGTGAGTGGTGCAAGCCGAAAACGCAGCGTTCGTTAGAGCAAAGGTACGCCATTAAATTCTATGTGAAACTCGATGAAACTGCGACAGTGACGTTTGATATGATCAAGCAGACTTACCCAGATGTTGCTTTAGCAAGAAGTCGTGTGTTTTGGAGGGCAGGGAAGAGGTCGCTGATGAAGAGCCGAAGAATAAGCAAATTGATGCTCATTGTCTTTTTTGACATCAAAGGCATCAACCACCATGAATTTGTGCTTCTTGACAAACCGTTAACGCAAAGTATTACGTGAAAGTCCTTAAGAGACTCAAACGAAGAGGCAATCGGAACCCACAAGACAACGATGCCGATAGGAAGTTGCACCACGATAAGACGAAAACGCCCCGGCTCACGCTGTCTTTCTTGTGAACAGCTACTTAACCAAGGCCGGCATCCCAACGCTTACGCGGACGCTCTACAACCCAGATATGTCAACCCCCTAGACTTTTTTGTTTCCTTGCCTGAAAAGGCCGATGAAAGGCAAGCATTTCGAGACGACAGAAGGGATCCAAGCAGCATGTACCTCGGCTATCAAGGATGTTCCGGAGAATGACTTCCGTGTCGCCTTCAATGCTTGAATTTTGAAAGCTTTTAAAAATTTTTAACGATTGTTTCAATAAATTTTTTTAAATCGACTCAGCCCTATTACTTTAAAGACAAACCCTGTATAATGGTTCCTGAAACATGAGTTTATGAATTTGATATGCAAACAAGTCAAAAGTCGTCGGAATGGAACCCGTTTTCAGTCGATCGAAAAGATAAAACAAAATTCTGTGAAGGCCTTCCCGAAAAGTGCTTATGAAAAGTGGCTCCAGAACTGAAAACCGGTTAGCATTAGTGAAATATTACAACCGGTGGGTATTATTTCGAAGGCGACAAAATAAATATTGATGAATAATTAGTACAATTTACAATTTCCGAGTACTTTTTTGTCACCTGCAGACTTGTAAATCAAATTGCCATAAATTTTCTTTGAAGACTAGGTTATAGTTGGCAGTGCTAGGTTAAAAAATGAAAATTAAGAAAAATTTATATCGATTTTTCTTGCGCGAAACGTGCCAGAGGTAACAATGAAAACTGATTGAAATCTTGCCGACGGGGTACCATGGACAAAGAGGCATGCGCAATGACATTTACCGGCTGGCGAACCGATCCTGACGCCAGCGTCATCAACCCTCACAGAAACGTCACTTGTGTTGACTACACATGACATATGTGGGGTTTTTATGGTATATACTACATGTATACATATTATATATAAATATATACATATACATGTAGCTTGTCGTGGGTGTGTGTTTATAAATAAAATATCTTCTGCTGCGTTTGACTTTACTGTAGCAAAGTCAGCCGCAAGCAAGCCTTTTATTTCATGTTTTTTTCTTGCTTTTGTATCGAGTTAGTCTTTCCCACTGCTGCTGCCTTTCTTGTGTGTACTTTTTTTCTAGACATTTTCCCATCTCATCAGCTAATCAGCGAGGGTGGCTACTGTGCGACAAGTGCTTGTAGAATAAATTTTCTTTTATTTTCATTTTTGTTTTTGTATTTTCATTTTTGCTTTTTCACTTGCCGATTGCGCAAATCCCACTCTCAGTGCAGCGGTGTCTTCGAGAAATTTGAAATTTCCGCGAAGTCTGTCAGTCAAGTGCTGATGCAAGGAGCTCTACGGCCGCGCCGCCGTTGCCACAAACGATCTTAGTGCGATCACAGCGTTCAGTTTGAGATAAGCGTTCTTGCGATACAGGCGATCGAGCGGTTGTGCCGACAGCGAATGTGTAGACTTTCAGATACGTAGATATTTGAAGAGATTCTGTGTTGCTTTTAGGCGATTTTTTTTTTTATTTGACGTGAAGCAATTCGCATTCTTACGCACATTTCGCGTCAAATCCACTAAGTGATTTTATTTTTAATACAATTGTGGGCATTGTTAAAGTGTATTAATATACGCGTAGTGTTTTTGTTGTTATTTCATTGGTGTATGCGCGAGTGTGTGTGATTTTATGCTTGGATTTGAATTGAATTAACTCAGCGGCCGCGATTTGTGGCGGACGGTGCCGCAAGTGCCTTGAAGAAATTTACGTGAAGTGAGGAAAGTTCAAGCGCCTGTTAAAATATACATCCATATACTTACATACAAACAAGTCCATTAATGTGTGTGGCGTATAAATATTAGTAACAAACTGCTTAAGCGTCCGAATCACCGATCCGATCGCCAGCTGCCGCCGCTTAACACAATAGCCATCGCTTTTATTTCAGTCGTTTATAGGGGTAAGTGACGAAGCGCGATAAATTCGCTTAATTTTATTATCATTTACGCTGTGATATTTCAACCTACAAAAACAACAACAACAATATGTAAATAAATCTGCAAATTTTCGGCAATTCTGAAATGAACCTTGAACGACAAGGAAGTAATGAGTCTGTGTGGCACTTATGTTTTATGCGTCCATATGCATGTCTGTATATATTTATATGAATGTATATACATACATACATATGTATTTGTAACCGGCACGCGTTACAAATTGCTGTTGGTTTATTTTTCTGGAATTCTTATTTTGAAATTTATTGCGTAACATTTTTTGAACAAAGAAACTGACGTTTTTAGGTGACAAGAGATCTATCGGAAAATCGAGCCAAAGTGTTTCAAGTGAGCACCGTGGCTGGCTCGGATAAATACCAGCCGATTTTTCACTACTTTGGTAGCAATCGAGGTTAGCAATAACAAGTCGAATATCAATCCTCGTGGCCTTATCTGCTTAGATAAGCGAATATACCCAACCCCACCAAAAATACTTCAGCCGTGTTAAACCGCACGATCTTGGGGCCCACGCCACAGGCTCACTACGCGAGATAAATCACTCGCTAAAAGTTTCCTTTAACAAATGGATTCTTTCACGGGCTGTAACGGTCGTCCACATCTACATCCATCACTTTAGACACAAAAATATATCTAATCATGGCTCCTTAGCATTCCCCACTGCAACACTCTGGGCAGCTGCATTTTTGAAGAAATATGAATCAATGTTTCGCTCTGCCAACTCGGCGTCTCAATATTGGCTTTTGAACTGTCATTACTCCAAATGCGACAGTTTTGTTTAGTGACGCACCAATTCAATCAAAAATAAGCTTCGTCGTTGAACAAAATTTGTGTTGTGCACATCGGGTTCGGTGGCCACCCCGTTTTGTGAACATTCTCACTCGCGCCTTCTTCATTACTCTGCTCCACAACAGCTATAGCGTCCTCGGTCTCGCTCAGAGGATGTGCATAATCCACTAGAGTTAATATGGTGCGAAAGCAATCCATGATTGCTCGAATTACCGACTCTGTTGGAAGATACTCTACCGCAGTTTTAGTCGAGCTCAGTCGATCTTCCTTTTCTCAGTTGGAGATTCCACGTTTAGCCAAGTCCTTCCCCATCTGGTCGTTCCAACGGAGTGGAGATCTTCTTCTACTCTCAAAGCTAGTGTGTTTTCATCCATTCGGACGACATTACCCAGCCAGCGTAACCGCTGTTTCTTAATTCGTTGAACTATATCAATGTGGTCGTATATCTCGCACAGCTCTTCGTTCTATCGACTGCGGAATTCGCCGTTGCAAATGCGCAAAGTACCATAAGTCTTCCGCAGAACCTTACTTTCGAAAAGTCCTAACGCCGACTCATCAAAGGAACTAGACGATTTGGTCGACCGTTTATTGGATGCAAAGTCTCGTCACTTCGAGACTGAGACTAGTACGTTCCAAGACCTTCGGTTTTCTTATAACAGTTCTTGCTACAAACAGCTTTTGAAGTAGTTAAGCGTTACCTATAAAACTGGGTATCCAAATGGTGGTAATTGAACCACAGTTAAGAGTCTATTCAAAGCCTTTCTGCAAAGTCTTTTACTGTGATATTCCCTGTTGACGTACCATAACTCTTCAGCAGAACCTTTCTTTCGAAAAGTCCTAACACCGACTCACCAAAGGAGCTGAACGATTTGGTCGACCGTTTATTGGATGCAAGGTCTCGTCACTTCGAGACTGGTACGTTCCAAGACCTTCGGTTTTCTTATTACAGTTCTTGCTACAAACAGCGTTTGAAGTAGCTAAGCGTTACCTGTAGAACTGGGTATCCAAATGGTGGTAATTGAACCACAGTTAACAGTATATTCAAAGCCTTTCCGCAAGGCCTTTTGCTGTGAGATTCCCTGTTGACGTCATAAAGAAAACTTAGTTGAGTTAAGTTTAACCATAGATCATATAGGTGAGATTTTTCAAATCCTTAAGTTAAATTCATTGTAATAAATGTGTGGATTATAATGACTTAAGGGCGGGTTCATTTCTAATATCTCGTCTATTAGATTAATTATTTTTCTTATCAGTCACCAAAGCAAATGTCACATTTTCCATTTTATTCTGCTTGGTCATGAATATTTTCGAATCCTCAGCATCTTTACACTGGTTTGAATGTAAGGTCCTTTTACATAGTAGGGAGCAAATAGCAGATCTAAGGTCCTGTAATAATACTTCTTCGTTTTTACTGGCGTAGACACCGCTTACGCGATTATAGCCGAGTCAACAACAGCGCGCCAGTCGTTTCTTCTGTTCGCTACGTGGAGCCAATTGGATATTCGAGTTGGCGCTGAAAGCGCGTAGTTCTAGTTTTATTCGTCATATCGGGTCATGCTATACCTTTTAGGAAAGCTCATTTCACGCGCTAACACGTGTTTGATTGATTGTTGTTTTAAGTCGTTCGTGAGTTATAGCGTCGCAAACATGGAGCAAAATAAAGAGAAAATACGGCATATTTTACAGTACTACTACGATAAAGGCAAAAATGCATCTCAAGCCGCCAATAAAATTTGTGCAGTTTATAGACCCGATGCAGTTTCCATTTCCACCGCACAACGATGGTTTCAATGTTTTCGTTCTGGTGTAGAGGTGGTCGAAGATGCGCCACGCCCCGGAAGGCCTGATATCGAAAATTGCGATAAAATCGCTGAATTGGTCAAAAGAGATCGGCATAGTAGTCTTCAAACCGTTATAAACCATTTGAAGAAGCTTGGAGTCACTAAGACTCTCGATGTATGGGTGCCGAATTGATTCAATAAAAATACCGCAAGATTTTTTTAACCCACTTTTTTTACCCATTATTTTGTTTATTCAAATGAACTTCAAACAGTCGGACTCGCACGGCTGCTAATCGAACGCATCTTTGAAGGCTTGTAAGCTTATTTTATTTAGAGAAATCATACACAAATATAAAAGCCAAACTCTGAATTGATATTATATTTGTTATCAATTCCTTCCAAAACCAAAAACGGAGGCTTGAATAGCCGCAACTAGCACCATTACTCGCCCATAGCACAATGTTCAGTCTAATTAAGTTAAAATTTCCTTCCTTCTTTGTTCCATAATTCGAAGTACAGCGGATCATTTACGACGTCACGTCTGTCAAATGCACGCCAAATGCGTGAAAACTCAATACTATCGTAACCTCTTTCTCATTTTTTCTTGGAAAGAGTTCGACTTTATGAAATTCATTTTTCCACACAAAATAAATACACGAATTTTGGAAGCAATAAATACGTTTTAAGCATAAATATTTTAATATCAGCTGCATTATAGTTTTATAACAGTTTTTATTTTGCCCAGATGTAGTAATGAAATATTTATATATACATATGTATTTGCACTTAAATCGCTTGAGAACTTTTCAGTTTTCCATGTTTTTCGCATTTATATTTTTGCCAAAGCAAACAACCCATCTGTAAATGAAACAACAATTAGTGCTATAATAAAAGTAATAACAATAAAAATAGCAACAACAATAATAATTTAAAAGTCATAATTAAATTAAAAGCACGAAAATGGTGTGGAAAGGCATAGCGCCAAAATGTGAAAACAAATTTCCGAGATTTTCAAAACAGACGATGGCCGGCGGGAGAAAAATGCACGAAATATATTTATATATGTATATACAATATATTCATATACATGTAGTACAGTTCATGATCGTACACCATTGTGGTATAATATTGAAAATGAAAATATGCCACCTTCCATGATATATAAGGCCAAGTTTCTGCAATATCTCGAAGCATACTTGCTGTGAGCAAAAAATTTTAAGACTTTTTAATTTAGATTCCGAGCAAAAGTGCATTCGGTGATTCGGTTGTGAACGGAATCAAATATCTAGGGCCGAAACATTCAAACTGTTGGAAAAGGCCTTCAGTAATAATTATTTGCCGCGAACAATTATTTTTTATTGGTACAAATTATTCAAAGGAGGTCGAGAACTCGTTGACGACAACCACGTTCAGGATGGTCACCAACAGCAACTGGTGAACAACACATCAATAAAATAAAGGAAGTGGTGCTAGAGAATCCACGATTAACAGTCAGAGACCCTATAGCATTGTTGAAATATCAGATGGATCAGTGAAAAACATTTCGAAACATTCCGAAAAAAATGAAAGCACGAAATAGTTCCAAAATTATTAAATTTTTTCGAAAAACAGCGTCACGTTAACGTCTGTACAACAATGCTTGCTTACTACCAGGATGGCATGAAATATGTATATCACTACTGTCATTGAGAAAAGACGATCAATCGGCCAAATATCGTGGCTAAGGTGAGCCGATGCCGAAAAACCAGGTTAAAGCAGGCCAAAATTAAGGCTATGTTGCCAGTTTTCTTCGATTATCGAGGTGTGGTGCACTCCAAATTCCTTTCGACCAGCCAAACTGTCAACAAGGTATACTGATTGAGTAGTTTGTGTCATTTGCGCGAAATTATTTACGAAAATTGGTCAGAATTATGAGCCGACAACTCTTTACTCATCGATTACTTTGAGGGGGACGACATAGAGTTTGAAGAATAAATTAATAATTCTAAAATTTTGAACAATGTCATACTATTTACTGCCATTAGAATGGATATTCTGTTGTGAGTTTATTATTTTCCAGAGTTGAATTGCGAACCAATGCCGTTTAGTTTAAGAGTCTCATACTAAGCACACTTGACTACGCATTTCTATTAAATATATACGTAAAGAATATTTTCTTGCTTTCAGGCAGATACTATACAAGTACTATATATGTATCATATATGCAAATATTTCTATATAAATATACACAAATACTATATACATACATAGCATGTACTTTTCCTTCATACGTTGTGGACACAAAGTCATCAACGTCTACGATTTTGCCATTTCGCTTATTTTTAGACGTCAGCACAGACGAAAAATTAAAGACTAGAGCAGCACACACAGAGCACTATCTGCGAATGTTTTCAAAAGAAGAATAGCTATTTTTATATGAACACACTCTACAATTATATAGTGTGTTTATTGTTAGTGTATAGATTATCGACTAATAGGCCGGAAGTGGCTGATCGTTGAAATTTTTTAGTTATCTGAAAACGGAATAGTATTGATGTCACATCTTGTCTCATCTAAATTCATAATTTCCATACTGAATACACCTTATCGAGCTCGCTTATTTCCTGGTTTTAAAAGCAGCCATTTGGTTTTAGAAGCGGTCATAACCCCTCCAATAACTCATAAGAGGGAATAATGCATCCGATACTTAACTACTTAGACTTGCCTTTAGTTCTGCAACAAGTTTAGACCCTTATAAGAGTTCAGACCCTTATAAGAATTATTGAAAATATAATATATTTGGCTCCATTGATCAATAGTACCACACACAGTTTCTATTGGCATTGCCGACAAATATTTCAAAGATTTTTTGAGACGCTCCAAATTGCTTCGACAGGCCATATTTTCCCACTCTGATCACAAACTGTTTTCCAGTGAATTCAAATTTGGACTTCCAGACGGCTGTCATCATCTTCAGCTATGAAACCAGGAATAGTGCTTTCAAGCCTTAAACGCCTGGCGGTTCCTCCAGGCCCCTGATGGTTCCTCAAGGGCCCATTTAAGTTTTATTTTAAGGTTAACCAAATGCTGGATGGTTTTTTCCTTGTGTGCTGGAGCTTGTGAGCTGGAGCAAGATCCAATGTTCTTCATCGAAGAGAATACTGCCTAACTGATTTACATTATCTTACTTGCCTTCTAAAATATCCTACTGGACACTTTTGCTCCTGTTTTAGCGTTGTAGCGTCTTTACCACCAAACTACTTCAGCAGCTGGATGGGGATCCCGCTGAAGGCTTGGGATAACAATTTTGCGTCTTTGGTAGTTTATCGTTGATTTCGTCGATTTGCTTATTAAAAATTACGTCAAAATTAATAATTTTTTCATCTGTAAAAGAAATATTTCTGACCGTTTGTCACTGAAGAAGCCACAACCGCCGTATTTGCATTTTTTTGGGTCTAATTTACTTCAAGCGCTTTGTCAAAAGATGAACAGTTTACGGACGGTTGCCGTTCATATCGAGATTAACGTAATTAACTTTTGACATTGATCCGGTCGATAAAACCATATCCTACTTTTAACGGAATTTCTGAGAATAGTTTTCATGGCTGAATTAGTTCGAACTAAGACAAAGAGAAAGGATGAAGGGATCATGTCACTCGGGCTCGTATGGCTGGAAAATGGGCTATGGAGTTGGTGCTTGAGTATACTGCCCAAAGTTATAAGGCGACGTTTTAAGTTACCAGACCACTACAGTATATTTCAAGCTAAGATCTTTGCTATTGCGAAAGCCGCGGAGCTGGCCTCTAATGCACCAGCAGGCAATTCTAGAGTCAACTTCTAAGTAAACAGCCAAGCCAGCAATCACGGCAGTAAACTGGTATCGCATATTGACCAGAAGTGTCATGGAAAGCAGGGCGGCAGTGGAAAGTTTTGCTAGAAGTAAGCAGCTTCACTTTTACTGGGTGCCAAAAATGCTTTGAGGGCAATGAAATAGTGGACGAGATAGCCGAATAGAGTGGTGTACGACTAACATCCGTAAACGTAATTAACAATGGGATATTCATCTACTGGCTATACGACGATCTCGACAGAAACATGGTAAGGAAATTAAAAACTCGATGGAATGAACTACTGGAGTGCAAAACTGCAAAAGTCAGGTGCAAAACAGTAGATCGGAAGTACAAAAAATTCCTATTGGCGCTTGATAGAAGAGACTGAAGAAACATGATTGAAATACTAACTGGTCACAGTCTGATGGCGATACATGCCCGCAGGATGGGGAGAAGACTGCAGGAAATGTTAGAACAGGGCATCAAGGACACAAAGGAGCATCTCTTCCGCGTTGGCAAGACTACGGTGCAAGTATCTGGGGTCCCCACGTTATTATACACTCGATGAGGTATCGATAGTGAGGCCACAGAGTCTGTTAAAACTCGCATCAGGCGCAGGCTTCCTAAATGATGACTGCTCCTCTTGGACTTTGCAACCGAACTCAATCTGGTATCGCAATGGACCAAACTGGTATATCGCGGCTTATTGGCCTACCAGATTAACCTATCCTTACCTAACCTATGTGAACGACTAAAGTTCCAAGAATTTGGGTTTTTATCTTCATCTTGTAAATAAAATTATTATCTCTGCTTTTTAATATTTTCAAAGTCTTTTAAAGCGATTTTTTCTGTAATTTTGTGATAAAAAATATTTGTTGATCGGTTTCACAGACATTTTTTATTTTGATCGTGTATATGGAAAATACCTGATGTCATAAGTCATAAATGTCAAAGAGTCATGGTTCGTGTAATGGCTAAACCGGAATCTAATGGGATCACCAGTTCTATAAATTGTATGATCGTATTTCCAGAGTCTTATAAGTAAGTGGGCAAATTCCATGGTTCATAAAAGTTGAGAACAAATCTAAACTAAGCTCAAATATTAAGGAAGCGCGATAAAAAGAATAAATTTTATTACGGCTAGGATGCAATTGGATTATCAAAAAACCATTAGCGAGCAGATAAATTAAGGAAAAATGTTTCATCCGCATATTTGCCCAACTGTAAGCTCACTTTAACGCGGCTGCTTAACTGAGAACGAACCAACTGCGTCAGCAACAACGTTGACAGCGTCGCTGGCAGCGCAGCCAGCAGCAGAATGCAATCGGCACGCGTCAACCGGCAAACGGCTGCAGTCGGCAGCAAACAGTGATTTGCAATCGCTAACGGTAGCTAGCTTTCGCAGCTTCACATATTCCGGTTCTGGCGGGCGGTGGCACTACTGCAGAAGTTAAACTAAATTGTCGTGCATGCACAACAACAAAAATTGTAAGAGCAACCAAACGGAGTAATGCAAGCTGCAAGTCATGAATACAAGCAACGTTACATAGAAGTGCAAAATGTGTAGATGCAAGCAAGTTGCGCAGTCCGCAAGCTATAAATGAGGGTTGTTAATAATATTACTAGAAGAGCAGCTAACATAACTGAGTAAGCGAGCCAGTGAAAAGGATTCGGTGGTGCAAGCAACAATTACACACTTATGCGCACGTCGGGATGTGTAAAAATGAAAAGAAGAAAAAAGCAAAAACAAATCTAAACTCCGTGCTGACTTGTGACCTATGGCAGTGCGAAAAGGGGGCTGGAAGGTGTCAGTACCATAAAAAATCATAAGTAGTAACGGTTGGGGTAGCAAATGCCGTGAACTGCTGAGAGCAAGCATTAAATAATAAATGCGAAAATTGCAGCAAAGCTGCTTTTGGAAGCGGAAATGTGAGGACGAAGTACGAAAATTTAGGAATAATATAATGCAAAAAAATGTTAACTTCGGTTGTCTTCCCAGCCGGGGGCAACTTTGGTCAAATCGATATCTCAGAAACTGAGGAACTAGTTCGTGTATTTACAGAAAGTAGGAGATGTCTAAATCGACTCAGCTCATCATGCTAATATTTTATATATGGGGTATTCCATACCAAATCGACCACTTTTGAACCCGACCCCTTTAGATTTTGCTGAAACTTATCCATCCTCTTCTACCCTTTGAAAAACATTTTTGAGAATTTTTTCAAAATTTTTTGTCCAACTTCAAAAAAGTTATGAATTTTGCTATTTTTTGCTAAAAAAATGGCTTTTTTATTTTCAAATAGCCATAACTTTTGTAGAAATTGACCTTTGGGGACCATTTTTTAAATTTTTTTTTTGAATGAACTTTTCGCGAAAAATACACGAAAAATTTAACACGATCAACTATATAAAATATTCGGTTCTTTAAGTCAAATCGTAATTGTTTTTTTTTGGAAGTTCGCCATTTCATTTTATTTTTTTTTTTTCTTAAAAACAAAAACTTTAATTAGTTTAACAACTATCCCTGCTAATCTCGGAGTGAGCCGACTTTTTTTGATATTTTTTTATTTATTAAAAAAAAAAAAATTAAAAAAAAATTTTTCCGCTTGATACTCTGAAAAATAGGTTGCTAGGCACCTTTAAGAAAGCCTCTCCAAAAACCCAGGAGTTTCATCATTCATAATAATTTTTTTCATTGAGTTATAATATTCATAAGAAATAAAAAATGCTCCCAAAAATAATCAAACTTCAACCGTTAATATCTTTTAAACGGTTGGATTTACGAAAAAATCGTGCAGACCTTTTTTGTAGAGCTTACAATTTCCTACAAAATCTGAGGAACAAAATATTTTTTCAAGTAGTTGGAAGCGAGATATAAATTTTTCTATCTGATAATAAGCAAAAATAGAAAACTGTAAGAAGGAGGGCCTTCCCGTTACAACTAAAAACTCATATTTGGAGAGGCTTTCTTAGAGGTGTCTTGGAACCTATTTTTCCGAGTACCAATCGAAAAAAAAAAATTTTTTTAATCACCTTAGTATACATACATATATATGTTTTTATAGGGTCTCCGACTTTTGTTCGGCTGTTGCAATCTCCGTGGCAAACTTATTATATCCATATATAACAACCACTATTCCAGCAGGGTTTCCACAAACGGATACACACACACAACAACTACTCCTTGGTACTCATAATTATGTTATAAGCTCAATGGCAATGCCAGCAACAGCGTTGGCTGCCTTGTCGCATCCGCAGGATATCAAATATTTCACAAATAAGACTGTTAGCTGCGACTGGTAGTAGCGATTTACACGCGTATACAATTTGTCAGAGCCAAATTGAGGGTGGATGTTAATGAGTAGCGAGAATTTTTGTGTGAGAGCGTTCATTTTCGTATTCGCTTATGTTTGTTTACATTGAAAACAAATAATTTTGTAGAACAATGCAAACGAAGGGAAGTAAAACAAACAATTGTGAATGCAAGTAAAGGGAAAGAGAAAACAAATACACACTGAAAAATAATTTGCAACAAAAATTTTAAAATTGTAAAAGTCAGACATACATATATCTAAATATAAAAAATTAAATTAAATACTGTATGTTGTACTTTAGCCTCGATCTCGTAAATATGGAACCAACAAGAAGTAATTTAAGTTAACTTTACAGCATGAATACAAATAAGACAGTGACCAGTTAGAGTCCCTACACGGGTACTTAAGAAGCGTCTAACCTTGCTGAGACCGAAAAGCTCGCAGATTCTGCAGTGCTTTACCTTGAACTAGACGGATCTTGTGCCGGCACAAGTTTCAATAACTATCCAATGTTCATCAAGCTCCCGACAGAACAGCGAAGCTACGAACCAACTCATACACTTTGCTTTGCAACGTGACCGCACAGGTTTCAGTAGTTGCACAGTGGGGTTTCTCCAAGCTTCCGACAGAACAGCGCAACTCTGATCAATTCCCAACAACCTACCTACAACCTAAGGATTGAGGTGCCCTTCCTTGCCAATTCATCACCTTTACAGTTGCCTGCATTTTCGCTATGACATAGTTACCAAACCAACCTTATACAGAGGTCACCTGTAGCCGTTGATAGTGAGGATAGGCATTCCTTAACAAGGTTCAACCCCTCAGTCTTTGAGTTCGGGACTAATATTGCGCTCTACTACCGCATTTCCCGATAACAAACTTTTTCTCCAATCTTCATTCTTCCATTAAAGATTCATTAAAGGCAATTGCTGTGTGGGCTCTGCTTTAGCTGGCTATTGAATTTAATTTAAAATACTCCGGTTTAATAGTTCGGTAATTACCTCTTGAGGTCTGAGCACATGAAATAGCTTTAATAGCTTTCGAGCTTCAACTTCTTTTTTCTTCATTTTTCAAAATCATTTTGGGGATTGTTTTGCTATTTTCGTCCATAAACGGAGATAAAACCATTTTTATATCGTCAGAATTTTTTCTCATTAAAAACTACGTACTGAATAAGAGACCTGGACGTGAACTCATGTACGATAACGAATCCTATTCGTCCTTCGTACCATAGGCATTTCAAAGCCCTCTTACAGAAAAAAAGACCTAAAAGTGGACTCTCCGACTTCGGAAAATCGAACCAGTAGAAGGTGAGCCAAATGACACCATGTTGGCTCCAAAATCGTAGGCATCGCTGGACGCAGGGAGAGTAGACACTGTTCTCCACTGGTTCCACTTTGGAAACCGCTTTCACAATACTTCAAGGCAAGGGAAAATTCCATGGTAGAAGTGGGAGTATTTTCATGCATATGCCTCTTATGCAAAATGACGATACCTATACGGGGTGAAGATCCTTCAAATCCTCCTTACGGCCTAAAAATTAGGGATTCATCTGAAACTCACATTAGCCCATCCTTAAGCTATAAAAAGGGTATATTAAATTTTTTTCGAAACTTATAACACTCAGAAGGAAACGTGGAAAACCCTATGACCCTATGCTCAGCGTGGCGAACGGATTTAATTTAACCATGTCCTTCAGTCAGTCTGCCTGTACATACGCGAACTAGTCACTTACTTCTTGAGCTATCGCTCTGAAATTTTGCAAAAGTACTTTTCTCTTCAAGTAGCTGCTCATTTGTCGGAATTCCCGATTTTGGACTGCTATAGAATATAGCTGTCATACAAACTGAACTATCAAAATTAAGTGCTTGTATGAAAAACTTTTTTATCGGACGAGATATCTTGACAAAACTAAACAAGAATTATTGTCTTAGGCAATGGTATAATATATGTAGAAAGTATTCAGATCGGAACACTATAGCGTATAGCTGTCATACAAACTGAACGATTAAAATTAAGTGCTTGTATAAAAAACTTTTTTATCTAACGAGATATCTTGACAAAATTAGCCATGGATTATTGACTCAGGCAATCATATAATATATGTAGAAAGTATTTAGATCGGACCACTATAGCATATAGCTGTCATACAAACTGAACGATAAAAAGCAAGTTCTTCTATGAAAAACTTTTTTAATTGACAAGATATTCTTACAAAATTTGACATGAATTATTTGCTAAGACAACTCTAAGATATCTGAAGCCGCAGTTGTTTTCTTTTCTTTAAATGTAAACCTGTGTCGGGTATTGTTTTAGTAATGATGCTAACTCCTCAGTATAACACAGATCACAAAAATTCAACATTGCAACTTAAACTCAAACTTTCGCCACAGTCAACGCCAAAAATCTCATTAACAACTGCATATGAGTATACACTTTCACAAAACCACGCGTCAACACTCTGCTGTACTTCATGTGGCATGCGATAATTTCCGTTAATTTGCTGTCCATTAGTTTAGAGCAGGAAAGTTGTCACTTTACAGCAAATAGCTTTGCCTGCAGAAAATGCAATGAAAGCAGCAAATATTGAAAACAAGGCGCTGCAATCAATGAAAATATAATACAATTGACGCTGACGACGCAGCAGCAAACCGCAGAGTGTCTAAGTTGACGCTAGCATTAATGAGCACGCTGCCAGCGCTGCAGTTGTTGCGATTTTTAAGCACTGTTTTGCCGCTTAACGCTCACTGACAGGCAAATGCAGCGCTGCTGTTGGTTAGTATTTATATGAAGCTTTCGCCGGCGCCGCCTAACACCACCGCAACGCCAACCGCTGCTGCCAAATATAATTTCGAACTCAGCGCGCACATCACAATTCGTGTTAGCCGAGTCCGAAAAAAGGCAGGCATCGGTTGCCAGCGACCAAACACATACATACGTATGCTTATATAGTTATGTGTGAGGGTATGTGTGTGTGTGGCGTGTGTTCGTCGTGCCAAGCGCCGCGCAGCACAGCATCCTTGCTCGCTGCAGTCAGTCTCATTGTGGAACGCGTCCGATGCGCAGTTAATAAACGAAATTGTTCGCATAATCAGCGCGTTTGCTAGCAAAGCTAGAAAATACACAAATTGCAGAAAGTAGAGAATTTTTCTTCTTCTATTTTTTATTGGGATGGTTGGAAAAAATTTGTGAAAAATCTGAAATTTCCGTGCGTTTTCGAAGCGTGTGAAAAAGTTGCTCCAGAAAAATGTGAATGCGAAAGTGCAAAAAGTAAGTGTTGCATGGAAAAAATGCACTGCAAGAAATGCGAAAATTGTAATTTGTGAAAATTTTGTTTCATATGAAAACATATGTGTCTGTGTGTATGTGAGTGTGTAAGCGAAATTCGGGCTAAAAAGCTGTGCTTTGCCAAATGAAAAAATATATATACATACATACATATCGAATTGTGTGCAAATTTGTATGTGTGTTGGTGTGCCGTTAGCGCTAGCAAGTGAAAATTTAAAAGAAAATATACAAGTACGCAACAACAAAAACAACAAATATATTTTTCACAACTAATGCTGGTATTTTTTCCTGCGCCGCCACAACTTTTCCAACACACCAAAGGGGATATTCACATAACAGTAACGAGAAAAGTATAACTGTCTGTATATATATGTGTGTAAATAAGTATATATACATATGTACTTATGTATATACAATATATTTGCAACATGCTTAGGGCTGACTCCAAATGAGTAGAGAAAAGTACGTTGCGTGGCAGCGAAAATTGTTAGCTACTGCGACAACAACAACAAAAATAACAGTGGCACTCGTAACTGCTCACTGCTGAAAGCAAAAACTCCAACGCCGTCGCTTAAGCCACTGTACAGCTTCAGCTTTAACAACAAAAACAACAATTGGAAAACATCAATTGGAAAATTTTTTAAAACAAACTCCAATTGCGGCAGCGCAGCCAGTTGGTGATAACTCAAATGGTAGCCGTAACATTGGCAGCGCTGCTACTAAAAGTCGCGCCAACTCTGCTTGTCACTCACAACTCTCAACAGCCAGCGTCCGACAACACAGTGTATCTCTGCAGAGTTTACGCATACATAATTGATGCGCACACATAGACACGCAAGCTCGCCCAAAAGCATGTATGTATTAATAAGCATAAGTCTCTGCATGTATGTGTGTGTGCGTTGGCTTTTATAGCCGCATTGTGTTGTGCGCTCCTGATTGCGTATACGTAGCGTAGTCCGCCGTCGCTGCTAGCTGTTCCGTTGGCCACTGGCATATCATAGCTGCTCGAGCTCGGTTCGGCTACTTATGTGTGCTGCCTCGTTTCGTTTTCTAATTTTGCTGCTCGTTTTCTAATTTAGCTGCTCGTTCAACTCGCTCGTCTGCTCGCCAGCAGCTTACCAGCCTATCTATTTTATTCGGCAGTCAGCATCCTCTTTCGAATTTTTTCTATGCTTCTTTGGCTTCCTTATATCGTTTTTCGTCGATTTTTTTTTGTTGCTACTTCGCTTTTGATTTCGGTTTGTTGGCGTCGTGGCGGCATTGTTTTTGCTTTTATTTTCATTGTTTCTTTCTATACATTTTATTATTGTTATTGTTGGTTGCAAGGGTTCATTTTTGATTTGGTAGCGTTCTTTTCGTCGATTTTCGTTTCCAAATCGTGTGTTTAGTTTGTTTCGTGTGCAGCACTGCCCTTTTAGCGGAAAAATGTACTATAAGAGATTTTTTTTATTTTTGTTTTTAATAGAAAATATTTGTGGTTTTCCTATGCTTTAGTCAGCACTTTTTGTAACCTGCTGTTCTTCCCAACAAATATACCGAAATTTTTTTTTAGCATATACATCTTTGTATCTTACTCATAAATATATACGTATATATATGTGACCTGGTCTACGAAAAGGGGGCTTAGGTGTCAAAAATTCAATTTTTTTATTTTTTTTTTTTTTCAATTTTTTTTTTTATTTTTTATTTATTTATTTATTTTTTTTACACCTAAGCCCCTTTTCGTAGACCAGGTAACATATAAAGAAATAGTTAAAAATAAAATATCAGCCAAGTTTATTTTCTAGAGATTCTAAAAACTCCTTTGTTGTCTTTCCCTCTTCCTGTTCTATTATATAATATAATTTATGTATGTACATATATCAGTGTAGTTACATATTTATCCTAAATAGAAAATTATATTTCCATATTCATAAATCCATAATGGCGATTCATTTCGCGGTTCCTTACTTCTTGAAAGAAAAAAACAGGGAAACTTAAAATTTAATGAAGAATGTTTATTAGTTTTCAAAAGAACATTCATTGGCATAAATATTTTAAATGTTATCTCCTTCAATGTTGGCCGCGACGGCGCCTCAGACGGTCCATTCGTTGAGTCTAATTTTCAATGAGTCGTTCGAACATTTCGACTGGTAACTGGCGAATGACATGTTTTGCTCCAAGGCCTGAATCGAAGCGGGATTATCCGCATAGATTTTAGACTTTTACCTATCCCCACAGGAAAAAATTTAAGGGCGCGATATCAAACGATATTAGCGGAATGTCGACCGGCTTAAGACGTGGAATTGTCTGCCTACCGAAGTGTTCTCTAAATGGATCCATTGATTGATGAGATGTGTGGGAAGTGGTGCCGTTTTCGTGGAAAGAAATGTTACCGAGATCACGAGCTTCAATTTCAGGCATCAAACAGTCGGTTATAAAGAGGCGATAACGGTCGCCATTGACGGTTACGTTCTCACCAAACCAGAACCGTTGCACTGCACAGTCTCTCGAATTCTTTGCATAGCAAGAGGAATATCTCAATATTTGAGCGTGAACTTAGTTCTTAGCTCTGCTCTAGAGTTCACCATTATTACTTTTAAAAGCAAAAATAGGGTGTTCACACTTTGACGGCCTCTTAAACAACCGCCTAGCATTATCAGGAACCTTACAATTCTCTAGAGTTCAGTCAACGGCCTAGCATTACCCGGAACCCGACAGTCCTCTAGTGTTCACCATAACCGATTTTGAAAGTAAACATATGGTTTTTCACACCTTGGCGACTCCGCTGTATTTTGTATTTTCTAGACAATTTATTAAACTCTTATTCTGGCTGGTATAGTGCGACAAGCGGTTCTACGACAGGGAGCCTGAAACTCCAGAACAACTCTTAATTGACTGCAAAGCAGTCTGTAGACGCAGGATAAAAAAACGCAGGATCACATCGTCTCACTGGCAACTAACAGTATATAGGACTTTATCAGGGCTATATTTGGGGCCTGATGAGTCTTTGTGATTTAAGAGAAGGCATAATAGATCTAAATTCGCGGTGATATCCTGGTCTATCTACCCTATCTTAGTGCGACCACGTAGGGCGCTGTTAATATACGTGTTCAGGTTTCCAAGCTGAATTCTATGTCAAAGACAGATATTGTTATAGATAAAATGGGGAACGAATTGTTATACTCAATGATAGTCAATTGGCACTTTATACAATCTTGTTCATTTGAATCAAATCAACAGTGGCACTGTAGTACATAACAATGTATAACATTGTTGTCACTAAAACAATATGCTACTAACATGAGTCCCTAGGAATAGAGGCATCAATGTGGAATGAGCAAGCCGATTTCCCGCCGAAAAAAACATTGGCGAGCAGTCTGATAGGACCGGTACCGTTCTTTATGAGAGGAGCTACGAACAGAGGAAAGGGCCAGTAATAAACGCCACTGCCAACAAGTACTTGCACTTTGACAAGCAAGGCTATATCTGGAAGAGTTCAAAACTCAACTTCCCACTAATCAGTCTTCCCAGAAACAAACCAAGGCAGCTTGTGGATTACAGTTCACGGCAGACTGCGATGACATCTTCGTAAATTAGGGTACTGCGGCTTCTGTACCCAAAAAGTAGAGACACCAGAACACATCTTCCTCGAATGCGCCATAACGGCCAGAAAAAGAAGTCGGGCGATCGGTAATTAAATCTGGTGAGAGAATATATTACAGCCATTAATCCAGGAACTTTACTAAGCCGCTTTAATTAGACTGGGTTAAACGGTGTGTTGTGGTAGCAGAAGAGGGCTTAATAGACCAAAAATCACTGTAGTGTTTTACCGCAAATATTGGAACAATCTATGAGATACACATTAATAGTAAAGTATTTTAATATGATTCTGAGAGCATCTTTCTCTAATAATCATTAACTCATCAAATGATGTCATTGTCCATACCTCTGCACCATATATTAGACTAAAACAATGACCAAGACTAAATGTTCGTCGAGAGAGGACTTTACTTCTCAATTGCCTACTCAGTCCAAAGTAGCACCTTTTGGAAAGGGTGATTCAGCGTTGGATTTCAAGGCTGATATTGTTGTTGGTGTTGATGCTGGTTTCAAGAAGAATATGGGGGTATCAGTCTTCCTTTCACGGGTCTTTTCCAAGACTGGGCGCAAGGTGAAAATCTGGTCGCTAGTAGATATTTTATGTCTAAAGCCGCACTGATAAGTTCCAACAAGTTAGTCGAGGGCGGGTTTAAGACTACACACACTTATCCCACGGTAATTGGCGCAGATTCTGTGGTCCCTCCTATTATGGATTGGGCAGAGCGTACTTTGGTTCCAAACGTCGGGCATACTTTCATCAGACCACATCTTGCAAAGAAGCAGATTCATGCACCTTGTCAGTTCTTCGCCGGGATGTTTGAATAGCTCGGCCGGTAATTTATCGTCCTCTCTCGCTTTGTTGTTCTTCAAACAGGTTCTTGCTATTCAAGTCTCATTCGTATTCTTGATCGATAGGAGAATCGGATTCGCCATCTCCAGATGTTACACTTTCACTGCCTTTCAGCAGGCTGGAGAAGTTTTCCCTCCATAACTTCAGTATGCTCGGAACATCAGCCACTAGATCACCACTTTCGGTCCTGCAAGAGTATACTCCAGACTTGAAACCTGCCGTTATTCGCCTAAAAATAAAAAATTGAATTTGAATATCTGAATTTCAGTCTCACTTAAACACTATTATATATAAGCACCCTGTTTTTAAGTCCACATATTTTCTTAATTTCAATTTCCAATAAACATACATGCAGATGTATACCTCATCACGTGAAATAAAATATTTTTAGAAATCTTCCAAATGCCTACACAAAAATTTTCAATTTCTCTCTGTCACCGACAGCAACAATATCACTCTTAGCCATTACATATTTAATGGAGCAAATGAAGCAAGCAATGCGCTTGTATACAACTGCAATACGCCAAATCCCAAATGGTCAAGGACTATATACACACACCGAAGCATACAAATATACATACATACACACTTATATCTACACAGTACTAAATATATGTATACAGATGCAATGTACTCACTCAAAGCAGGAGAAACGGCACTGTGATGCAACAATGCGCTACTGTACTTAAACATACTGTACATACATACATTCATATATACATATACATAAAGGCAATCGTGTATTTGTTAAGCATCATAAAATGCAGGCCGAACGGATATTTATTTTTCATAAGAAGGAAATTTTCCATTTCCTGTGCTGCATTGATTTTTGTCTCCTCAGCGCGCACTAAATTGAAAATGCTGTATTGGCTGTTGATTTGCTAAGTCCAGATCGCGTTACATACATACATAATGAAGGAAATCGTATGATGAAAATGATTAGGCAGCTATAATTTTTTTATTAAAAAAAGGAAATTTATATTTAACAATGTTGAATACTATCACCTAACAAATATCGAAGAGAGAATCAAAGAACTGTCTGCGCTTAACAAATCCGAAGCGAATTCAGAGTAATTCTTCAATAAAATTCTTGGCTACGAAAGCTGACATTTTGCTACCTACTATAAACATATTACTGAGAAGGGAACCAGGAATGATAGAAGTAGATATTATTCACTTTTTTTCTTTTCATATTTTGATCAGGCTAAAGTAAGTTTGCTATGAAATTTATTAAACCCAGAAGGAAGTACACAAGGTTCTTTCCAAAGTTAACATGGTTTACATTTAATGTTTTTTTCGGCAAAATTTATTTACTTTATTCAAAATAGTCTCCTTTTGCTTCAATATAGCTTTTTGCACGGTCCAAAACCATGTCGAACGAGTGTTTTAGCTCGTTGGCCGGTATGGACGCCTGTATGCCGGTGCAAGCCTTTTGAATGGCCTCTACGTCTGCATAACGCTTTCCTTTCATGGGCAAAGGCATTTTTTTCAAAAAGGAAGAAGTCGCATGGTGCCATATCAGGTGAATACGGGGAGTGGTTAATGGTTAATTGTGATTTTTGGTAAAATAATCGGTCGCAAGCGTCCTTCGAATGTTGGATTCTGAGCAATTTTTGGTCGTCAGTCAATTTGTGCGGAGCAAACCGTGCACACACCTTTCGTAAGCCTAAATGTTCGATCAAAATGCGATATGTCGATGTTTTGGAGATGTTCGATTCCATTTCCATGAATTTCAATGATGATTTCGGCTGATTTTTGATGAATTCACGCACAGTTACAATGGAATTTCCGGATTTTGATGGGCCCATGTGTTGATCGTCATTTATATCCTCACGACTACTTTGAAAACGTTGAAACCACTGGTGCACTCTTCTACAAGATAGACAATCATCGCCATAAACTGGTTTTATCAATTGAAACGTATTGGTAAAAGTGTTACCAATTTTAAAGCAAAATTTAATGTTGTCTCTTTGTTCGAAGCTCATTTTCGCACCGATAACACAAACATACTGACACTTAAAACGCAATAACTTCACTTCCAATCGATAAAATGTCATGAAATTCTCACTGGACAATCGATAAAGATAGCAAATTTCAACGCACCAGTCGACATATAGATAAATAGCGCCACCTAGTCCTGTTTACTTTGGGAAACACTTTGTATATATAGTAATATAGTATATACCCGAATAAAATAACTAAATTTTTGAGTTACCGATTAGAAACTTGACACACTTTACTCCCAACAAAACTGCTTATTGGTTTGTGATCGCCGGTCTCTGAATTAGTGTTGGACCACTATAGCACATCGAAAGAGTTCCAGCCCTTTTATGTGAAACTTTTTATGTAAGAAAATATCTTCATAAAATTTAACACAGATTATTAACCAAGACTGTGCTACAAAATCCAAAGAAGTTGTTCAAATTTAACAACCATAACATATAGCTGCCATACAACCTGATCGATCAAAACCAAGAAAAATATCTTCTCATACCTTCTAATCGAAGTTAACATTTTTCTTATTTGAGGTGCGTTTGATAGAAAAATATATTACTTTGTGACGTACTGAACGAAAGTAGGAAATAATGCTAAGAAAGTTGGTCGATAGTACATTTTCCTCAATAGAACCTCATATGCTATGCTAAGGTGTCTTATCACACGTTAGTTGGCGCAGATTGTAGGATCTCTCTATTTGTGGATTGGTCAGAGCACACTTAAATTCCAATCATCGGGTATGCTTACCTCCGACCATATTCTACAAAGCAGGTAGTGCATTCTCCTTATCAGTTCTTCACCGCCATATTTGAATGACTGAGCCGGTAACTCATTGGCCTCTTCCGCTTTGTTGTTCTTCAGACAGGTAATTGCCATTTGAACTTCTGGTTGAGCAAAGAACGTCAGCTACATTGTAATTGATTGGGAAATTGGGTTCACTATCCCCACAGTTGCTGATGAGTGCTCTCAGAAAGCAGGAGCGCAAGTCAAGGAGAAAATCGTCCGCTTGTTTGTTTGATTGCAGCTTCTCGACGTCAAAACTTCCTTGTGTTTGTAGTGGCGAGTTGGAGTCTATGCTAGGACCTCAAAGCCTACACACGTCTAATACACTGGAAACGTGTCTTCCGTTTATCACAAAATGATCTATCTGGTTGATGGTTTTTTGATCCGGAGATAGCCAGGAAGTTTGATAAATTTTCTCATGCTGGAATCTAGTAGTAGAGATAACCATATTTCTAGCCGCAGAGAAGTCGATCAGCCTCAACCCATTTGGGGATGTTTCATGAAGGAGGCTGAATTGACCGGCTGTTGTAGTTTAGCTTGTTTTCAAATGGATATTTTTTGGCTACTCAGATGATACTTAATCCAAGAGCAGACCTAAAGAGCTGCTTGAGCCTAAAGTAAAAAAATCATTTCTGAAAACTCCCAAGTGAATGATACTCAGAGAACTTTCCTCACTTGCGTGAACTTCTACACTTGCCTCCATCCTTCAATCATAAAACCTACAGGTATATATATTCAGACAGTTTTGTTAACTTACCTAGGCAGTACATATTTCTTTCATTGAAAGCTCTATAACTCCGTAAAAACTCACTGCAACAGCTCGTAAATTTACTACATACTCCGTATGTGCATCTGTTCTGAATGAAATCCGTTATACGAGTTCGTATTATTGTAAAGCAACTCAACCTACGCCTACTGTCTTCACTTAGATATGCACTTATATATTTACTCATACATTTTCACAGTAACATACGTTCCAATTATTGTCCGCCCCGTGCCATTTGCTTTCCACACTCGCCCATAACCTTACAAATTTACTTACCTAACTTTATGCAAAAACGAGTGCAAGCGTATGTGTGCGTGTGTAAGTAAGACCAGCAATAGTTTGAGTTGCTTTATTTGCGGCTCTGTGTCTAAGGTACTTGTACGTCTTTTGAACCTTTACTTAGAGCAATCCTAGCGGTGGGATGGACACGGTAAACATTATGTTGTGTATATGAATATGTATAAATATGAATACTGAAAGCTGTTGCAACATATGGGTACAAGCATATGCGACTCGCGAAGGTGAGCTATATGCTTGCAAGTGACAGTCCTTATAGCACACTGAAGATTTACTTTAATAAGGAAACGCTATGCAAAAGCTTCGTTAAGCACAACATCGAACCAGAATTACAGAAGATCAGTTAGAAAATGGTATCAGTTAAGTCTTCAGAGTTATAAAACGACATATTGACTCGCCAGAAGCTTCGAGAGTTCGATTAGAAGGTTCTTTTACCGATACTGATTTTCCAGTAGATTCGAGATCTCGATTGGGAGGTTCTCATATCGATACTGGCTTCGGGAATGCGATTGAGATTTTCTTATATCGATACTGACTCGCCAGAAGCTTCGATAGTTGGACCGGGAGGTTTTTATATCGATACTGACTCGTCAAAAGTTTTGGGAATGCGATTGAAAGGTTCTTATTTCGATACTGACTCAACAAAAGATTCAAGAGTTCGATTTAAAGGTTCTTATATCGATACTAAATCAATACAAGCTTCAAGAGTTCGATTGGGAAGATCCTATATGTATCCACCTTATAGTCCGGACTAGGAACTAAATCATTATTAATTATTCCTGTCTGTAGCGAATGATCTTACTGGGAAAAAAATCACCTCAAAAGAAGCTAGTGAAAACTGACTGTCCAAATTATTTTTTACTATAATAAGTTTTCACTGAGGACAGTATATACTCACGTCATTACAATTTGGAAAAGTGTTATATAAGCGAACCAATACCTCAGTTTTCGAGATATCAATCTGAAATTTCACACACGACCTTTTCTCTTAAATAAGCTACTCATTTGTGGGAATCACCAAAATCGGATAACTATAACATATAGCTGTCATACAAACTGAACAATCGGAATCAAATATTTGTATGGGAAACTTTTTCATCAGAGTAGATATCGTCACGAGGGCTGGCATAAGTTATTTTCTAAGACAATGGTACTCCAAGGAAGATATTCAGATTGGATCACTTTTCATATAGCTGACATACAAACTGAACGATCACCTAAATTTGCTTGTACAGAAAACTTTTTTTTTGACGAGATATCTACACGAAATTTGGTAGAAATTATTATTCACAGCAACGGTTCAATCTCCCAAGGAATTGTTTAGATCGGGCTACTATAACATATAGCAGCCATACAAATGAACGAACAAAATCAAGATAAAGATGTTTTTATACCCTTTTTGCTATAAAAAATGCACATGTGAATAGTATTGTAGCTACGATGCAGCCGAAGTTAACGTTTTTCATTTTTTTTATCTTTTTTTTTCAAAAATTTATTTATCTACCTTATGAAATTCTTAAACTTTGCTAGCGTCAGTTTTTTAATATGACTTCAATTGCAACAAACACACCCACCGGCCTCAGTACATATTTTCATTATTTCTGCTACTTAGTGGAAAATACAAAAAACTATGCAGCCTCTCAACATCCACATCCGTACTGCAGGGCGTATGAGCAACCGCGCATACAACCAATACACATGCACCGTTACTACTCAGTGTGTACTATGAACTTGCAGTTTTTCACTACAATTCTTTTTTACGTATTTCCTTTTCATTCTCCGCATTTTCTATAAATTTCATTTACATTTTCCCTCTACCAATACAGCACAAACACACACACACATATATACACACGTGCATACACCGAATAAAATTGCGCTCGCACAGTTGCTTGTGCACTGCTGCGCTCGCTGTGCCTTCGTTGTTATTATTACTATTGCCCTTTGCGCCATTGTTTGGCCTACACCACACAATGCATGGATGTCTATGTTGTCGCGTAAAATCTTCACATTGTTATTGTTGTTGTTGCATTTTAGCAACGATTTTGCTTTCTTTTCACTGATTTTTCGCTTTGCACATTCGTGAGTCGCCGTCGTCATTGTCGTTATTGCCATTGCCACTGCTGTTAGTTTCGTTGTCCTTGTCGTCGTTGCTGTCATTGCTCGTTCATTTACGCCATTTTGAGTGTTGCTCGTATTAAGTTGAGCTGAGCTGGATTTTTTGGCCGCACAACTCTTGGCGTAAATGTAAGTGAAAGCCAAACGAACCGTACTACTACAACATAACCCACACACTCGCATGTGTGGCCGAATACAATGTAACTGTAATTGACAGTCTTGCATATGTACAGTCGTAGCGAGCTGCTAACTGGTTGGACCAACGAGTGCTACGGCATCGTATGTTTACAAATATTTTCCATAAATGTGGAGTTAGACATAAGTACATATCTATGTATATATATACAGATTATATATGTAATCAGCATATTTGAAACGGTAGAGAGTTGTACTTCAATAACATTTGTGTTGCGCGCCTGAAAAAGGAGTCGGCAGCGATATGATGCTAGCAGCGAAGTTGGCGTTCAGCTGGTTTTGACAGCAGCATCACTGCCATATACACACACACACATAAACAAATTTATACTTCAGTCAAAATAAAAATGTTCAGAAATGATTTTTAAATTGTAACAAAAATCTGATGAGCAGAGAAAAAGTTTCCAGTTAATATTTTTCGCTTACTCGAAAATTTATTTCGAATTATTCTGTTCGAAAATTATTTTTTTTATACCCGCAAGAGGGTTTATAAAGTTTACCACCTAGAAGGATACGCCGGAAAACTATGTTAGAAATTGTGATCCATTACGAGGTTCCCTACTTTTTTAAAGAAAAACACAGAAACTTCAATTCTAATAGGGAATGTTTATTATCATACGAAGAAGCATTCTTTGGCGTTTATTTTTAAAGATTATCTCCTTCAAAAGTTGGGCACGGCTACGTCTCAGATCATCCATCCGATGAGTCGATTACTCGTTTGAGCATTTCGGCTGGTAACGGACGAATGATACGCGTGACATTTTGCTCTAAGGCCTGGCCAGAAGCGGGGTTGTCCACATAGACTTTAGACTTTACATATCCACACAGGAAAAAGTCGAAAGGTGTGTTATAACACGATCTTGGCGGCCTATTGACCGGCCCAAAACGTGAAATTATCTGCTCACCGAAGTGTTCGCTCAATAAATCCATTGATTGATGCAATGTCTGGGAAATGGCGCCGTCCTGTTGATAGCAAATGTCGCCGAGATCACGAGCTTCAATTTCAAGCATGATATAGTCGGATATTATGGTGCTATAACGGTCGCCATTGACGGTTACATTCTCACCAACATGATTTTTAAAGAAATATGGACCGATGATTCCACAAACCACACCAAAGCATTGTTTTTTTCTGAATGCAAGGACTGCTCTTCAATTTTTTCAAATTGCTCTTTGTGCCAAATACATCAATTTTGCTTGTTTACATACCTACTAAGCCAGAAATGGGCCTCAACACTGAACAAAATTTGGCAGGAAACAGTGAATTTTCTTGTAACTTTTCAAGAGCCCATAGAGCGATGTGGGAAGGTCGAGCGGCTTCAGTTCTTGCACAACCTGTATTATGTACGCTTTCAATTTAAGATATCGACGTAAAATGCGCCAAGTTGTTCCATAAATCAATCCGAGTTGCTGAGAACGGCGCTGAATCGAGTCTCCACGGTCTTCGTACACACTTTCAGCTACGACTGCGTGGACTATTCGGGCGAATATTATCCAATAATGAACTCTGAGGTTCAAGTTGGGTGATGGTGTTGCGAATAGTTCGCTCAGTAGGCCGATTATATTCACCATAAGTTGAGCAAAGCGTGCGAACACATTATTTACAGAACGTGAATTTTCGTCAGTTGAACAATCTGTAAACGTTGTTCAGACGTAGGTTTTTACATGACGTTTATATTTTCTCACTGAAAAATGTTAAACCCTAGAGATTACGACAATGATCTATAGAATTGGAGCTCTTTATTATATACAGCCATAGTTGGTTGATTAAAACATATGCCGAAAAATTTTACTATGCCTGTGCCAAATATAGACCGCTTTCATTGCTTCAATATTCTCAACAACTGACGTGATTAAAGCTCATTTTTATAGCCTTGCAATCAATGACCTATAGCTGCTGTTTTTAAGACCACAAATCCTCTACTACAACGAGTGTTCTTTTCAAACTGGTTGAGAGAGGTATGGCTCGAAAGTTTTTGAAGTTTGACCTTCAAGAAATTTTAAAACTTCTTTCAATAACCAAAAGTAAATAGGTTCTTGGATAGATCTGTGTTGAGATAAGCCTTGAAACACTGTTTTACATTACAGCCGGCAGATAAGATAAAATTTTTGGCTTTCGACTATAGTCGACCCTCGTACCGAAGTGGTTAATACCGCAGCGGCAACGCTCTAATTTGCTTAGCGACTACTTTTGAGGGGTTATTATAGTTTAGAGTCTAGAACTATGCGTCCTTGAAGTAGTGAGGAAAATGAGACCGTATCTTCGTGCCATGATTTCTATGCTGGATTCTTAATTAGAATGAACGTCGCTATCTCAAAATGCTAAAAAAAAAGAAGTTCATAAAATGGCGGCAAAACAAAAAGAAATGCCGACTTTTCATTTTTTTTTTTTGTTAATTTGTCCAATTATTTTTTTTTTAATATTAAAATTTTAATTTAATTTTTTTAATTTTTTGCTTTGTGTGATAGAGAGATAATTAAAGAATATTAATGTCATCTTTGAAGGCTGATTAGAAATTACGATATTGTAGCAACTGCATCGAAAAAAGTAATAAAGTTTTAAGTTTGGTCGCAAAAAGTGGCAGCCGTCCTCTAAACCAGTCCAGTTGACACGACACTGAAACGGCTTTAAACTTGGAAATAATTTTAATTTCGAAAAATACTTATAAAGAGATATTTTTGAATATCTAAACCATAAAATTAAGGAAAAAATTTATTTTATTTTTTCAAAAATTATGAAGAAAAGTTCGATATTTTTTTTTCATAATTCTAAACAAAAATACCTCCTTTAGTTAAGTTGCTGGAAAAAAACAACAACATTCAGTCCATAACTAATGGTGTACTTATACTCCGCATAATGCCGCATTGCTGCTCGCATACAGTGCCGCCATCGCCAACGCTAACAGCAACGTCAGCGCCAACGTTACGTCAAATGTTAAAAGTGAAATTTCAGCGACGCCCCACAATAAGCAGCAGCGCCTGCCTTAACTCCAACTGGAGTATGTATTTTTACGCAAGCAAAGACAACAGCAAACATTTGGGCGCGAGCTTCTTCGATAGTACGAGCATCCTGCAAATGCATATGCTGTGTGTAACTTAAAATTTTCTGCAAAAGAGATATGAAATTTCCGCTCATTGTTTTGCTGCGAAACTGCGAACTTGCGACCAATACCCAAATATACTGTCAACTTCACGTCGACGCTCTCAACAACGCGTTGCCGAACAATACAACTCTCTCTTACAGCACAACGCGCTTCGTTCATACGCCAAACCTGCGGCTGTTGCCTGCACTCGTCGTCCTCTTCTTATGTTGCTTCTTCTTCTTTTTCTCCAGCATCTCTCGAGCTTGCGCCTGCTGCCTGCCTCCGTTGCTGCGCTGCTGCTGCTGCCTGCTTCCTGCCGTTGTGTCCAAAAACAGCTTCCAATTTTCTGACTGCTTTTCGTCGGTTGGCCGAGTAGCGAGCAAAAAAAGAAAAAAACAGCACCTGCTTGCGAATTATTTCTGCGCAGAAGAAGCCAGCAAGCAAGCAATCTTTTCCAAACGCTCCGACACGAAAATGTATTTCATTAATTCTTTGCTAATTAAAATTGTGATAATTTGCAAATTAAAAGAGAAAATGTGAAATTCTGTGCAATTCTTTGCGATTGCTTGAAGTTTGTGAAAATATAACTGTAATTTGTGCTATAAAACGTTGAAACGGTTAGGCTGAAAAATTGTGCAATATGGCCACCAGCCGAACTTGTGTGTGCGGAAAAAAGTTTGCAAGAAATCGAGGCTCCCCAATTCAGGCAGCGAAAATCCATGAAACAGCACAACAAAACGAAGCAACGCAAATCGAAGTGAAAATTTATTTGGAGTGAAGTGGAGTGCTGCATAAATTGCTCGGATTTTTGTGGAAAACGAAAGTGATGATTTCGCATAACAAAGCGTGAAATTTAATGAAAATGAAAGTTTTCAAATGCGAAATTAGTTGAGATACGTAATAAGTTAGCTAGAAGTGCTCACAAAAGTGCAAGTAAAGTAAAATGAAAATATTTGCGAAACAAAATTTTTTAATAAGAAAAGCGAAATATTTTGGAAACAAAAATTTTTAATGGGAAAAGGCAGCAAGCAGTGGAGCCAGCAAATGTGTAAATGAAATTTATAGAAAAAGTAGAGTTTAGCACACGAAATGCCAGTTCTAATAACTACAAGCTCTTGGTTAAAAGAAATCAATCTACGCCTAAAACAATCAAAGATTTGTAGCCTTAGAACTGCAAGCTCTTGTATGTAAGAAAATCAATGAACGCCAAAAACATTTTGTGTCGAAAATGTGAAAATATAAAAAAAAATATGCAAAAGAATATACCAAAAGTAATATTTATAATACTCCGGAACGGTGCAACACAAAAACAATGCAGCAGCACAGTGCTTTTTTACGGATCACCCATACAAGCGCTACAAAATTGTGAATAATTTTTAATATTTTTCTCTAAATTTCAAAGTTACAAAATTACTAATTATTTTTCGGAGAGTCTCTACCGAAAACGGAAACGATAAAGCGTAAAAATGTTACAGTAAAATTTCCGAATTATTAAGCATTTTTCAAGAGACTCTCCAGCGAAAAGGAAAAAAAAATTTCCAGCAAAATTTTACTTCCTTCGGTTCAGTATCGCCTATTTTCGTTAGGAGCTTTCAAATTTCACACAAAAATAAAGTAAAAGTCTTCACTGGCAATTCCATATTAATATAGTCGAAAAAGTCTTTTCGTATTACTAATCAAACTTCAACTTATTTTTTTATATTTATAATGAACTGTAATGAACCAAATATGTACTATTTGGTTGACCATTTTTTGCGATTTTTCCGCTAGATACATTATTCCATCAGTGTAAAACTTGTCTGGTTTCTCGGCGAAAAACTGCGACAAATAATTTTCACAGATTTCTCTTGTAGCCAAATTACTTCATAAAGGTAGTTATGCATTAACCGAAACAAATGGTAGTGCGATGGTGAAAGGTCAAAGCTTTATGGTGGATGCATCAAAAATTTCCCAACCAAACTCTCCCAGTTTTTGCCGAGTCATCAAAGATTTGTGTGGTCTAACGCTGTCCTGATGGAAGACGTAGCCCTTTTTGTTGATCAGTTCTGTTCGTTTTTTTTTTATTTCTTGCTTCAATCTCATCAGTTCTTGACAGTAAAATCTATCGTTCGACCAGACTGAAGCAGCTCATAGTAAATGATTCCTTTCCAACCCCGCCAAACACTTAGCATAACCTTTCGAGGCATCAATCGTGGCTTTGCGACCATTTTTTGAGCTTCACCATGCTGGGACTATGATCTTTTTCGCACATTTTTGTCGTATTAGATCCACTTTTCGTCTCTTGTTAACATTCGCTTCAGATATGGTTCGATTTCATTTCGTATCAGCAAAAAATCGCAGATGTCTAATAAATTTTCACAGACAATTCATATCATCGAGCTTCTTTTTGTAGCCAGCCTTTTTTAAATGGTTCGAAACCATTTGATAATGAATGTTTAATTCCTTAGCGATGTCATGGATGCTTATATGACGGTCCTGGTCAAACCGAAACTTTAATAATAATAATAACTTAAATACCCTGCTTAGGGTATAATCAGAGTGTTGAACATTGAAGAGTCCAGAAATAAATGAATTTAAGAACAAATCCGCAATATTTTTTTATTTTATTTTAATCAAAATTTAAAGAGTAATGATTTGATAAAAGTAGCCGAAGAACGCTTAAATTTTTTTAGTATTTACTCTAGCGAAGATGGCGTAGTAAATCAATACATAAAAACTACTGGAAAACTTTGACCTCAAAACGGCACGGTAGTATATTCCGATGATCTGAACATTTCTTTTCTCTCTATCAGTCTACCGAATTCGCCTAGCATCTTCCAAGCGGAAGTTCTGGGCATAGAGAAGGGCTGTGAAGCTCTATTGAATAACTACGAGAGGATACATAAAGCAACAATATATAGTACACGGATAGCCAGATGATTCTCCTGGCCTTGTCGTCGCCCATGACTAATTCCAGCATAGTCATTAACTGCAAGAAGGCACTGTGCTTACTAGAAGACAAGCTCTACCTAGACTTAATCTGGGTTCCCGGCCACAGGAACATTTTCGGCAACGAAAAAGCTGACGAGTTGGCAAAGGCAGGAGCTTTTCTAAAGGAATCCGAGGCAGAGTTAATATCAAGCCCGCAAGGATCGATCAGAAGAGAGCTCAATATATAATTTCAACAAATTAGCAAATATGTGTATATAATATACAAGTATATACAGATGACAAAGTATAACAAAATGCAATATAACTAAACAGATATGGCCAAAATATGACAAGAAGAGATCTAACGACTTATTAAATAATAACCATAATGCAATAGGATATTAGCCCTACGATAACATCTGCCGAGGCTGCGAACTACTAGGAAATAAGGCAACAATTTTCCACTTTCTCTGTGAATGCCCAGCCCTATCGAAGATCCGACACAGAACACTTGGAATCCATCAAGCACCAAACCTTGATGGATGTCTACAAAAAGCATTTCGGACATTAGTAGCTTCAACGAAATGGTTTGAACGAGAAGGTGAAACGTGATAGCAATAATAAAAAGGTCTACAACTAGTGCATAAAAAGGGCACAGTTAGTGCTAATTGAGCCCGAAATACAACAGGGCTGCTATTCTACCTATCTCCCTATCCTCACAACTCATTTCAAGGGCCCAAACTGTAGTGTTTTCACTTAAGAGTGGTTAACGTTGAGTACCCTGAATTGCGAGTATTATACAAGCATTTATTTCTATTTTTTATGTAATCAGCACTAAATATATGTATGTACTACTTTTCATATAAAGGTCTGTTCTTAAAAAAGTAAATGATTTTCCAAAGCGAAAAATTCCTAGTAGAATGAAATCTACCTATGAAAGTTGTAGGTAATGAAAAGATCCATAACTTGAAGGCAAAAATAAATTACGGGCAATCCAATGTTGGAAAAAGGAATGGGAGAGTCTCTCCCATTTCTAGTTGAATTTTTAATTTTTTTTTAATTTTTCTCGGTTTCCAAAAAAGTAGGAGTCCCATAGGTAAAAGTTATAAGGCAAGTTGTAGGTAATGAAAAATCTATAACTTTTGTATTGACTCGTTTACGAATAACCTCAAAATTTTTGTGAAAATTTCAAATAAACAAGTTTTTGGTTTTTAATTTTTTTCTTTTACAAAAAATATTTTCTATTAAGAAATTTTGCTCTAAAATAATGTCTCAAATACTTTATGCATACTGAATGTTTTTTTAAACATATTTATTTTTCAACCCGAAATATCGCGACCCGAGACCGTTGAAGACCAGTTTATGGGTTTATGTTTTGACGATTAGTGACAGATTTTTCTTTTTTTATTTATTTTTTTTACCAGTAATTGCCAAGATGACGATGTTTTGAGACCGTTAAAGACCAGTTTACCAGATTATAAATAAATATTCAAATGGTTAATGATAGATTTACTCAACTGATACTGAACAAGACAGAATGTTGTTTGAAACGCTCTTCTCAACTCAACTGAACTCATCACAATTCAACTCAACCGATCGAGTAAATGTCATTTTCGCGAGTGTAAATATCGGTCATAAGCTGTTGAAACTAAAACTGATTTATTTATTTTTGGAATATTCTTTTTTCGTTTTTTCAAAATTATCTCAAATATTGCTTTTTCGGAAAAATTTAAACACAATTATTTCACTAATTTTGTGGCACTTCTAAAAGATATTTGGTCGATTTTAATAATTTTAAATATACACATGTATGTATATCTATATTGGAGTGAGTAAAAAAGGACCAATATTGTTCTCGCACACTTTGAGAGACTTTTTTAGAAGCATCTCGGAATTTTTTTTCAAAGCAACAAGCGAAAAAAAAATATTAAACTTTTGTCAGTCGCTGACTTTTCGGTGATTTTATTCCACATAATCGAGACCAGTGTCGAACCATACGGCAGATAATAGCTATAGACATATCAATTACTCGTAAAAAAATGATTTTTGCTGTGATATTTTCTATTCAGATAGCGCGCTACGGCTTGAAGTTGGATGCTGAAGAAAGCAGCGACAAATACGAAGAGTATAAACACTAAATAAACTAAAACATTTAATAATGTGTTGAGCGAGCTACGAAAGAATTTTTCACTCCAGAGTGAAAATTTTGGTCCAAAAAAGAGAACTGGATTGGCATA
>JAPZAG010000657.1:0-23000 GCA_027475135.1 Bactrocera correcta
TTTTATTTATGCTCTAGCGGCTAAACTATTGGAACGAGGTGAGTCAAACATAAAGAACTGGTTAGATGATTTATAGAGCTCTCAGGAAAGTCTTCAATCTTTCTTCTACTCCTACCAGGGGCTTGGCAATAGTCACATTTCTCTTTCAACTTTGCTAACGCTCTGAGGCTAAACTATTTGAATGAGGTGGGTCGAACATAAAGCATTGGTTTAGATAATTTAAAGAGCTCTCAAGAAAGTCTTCAATCTTTCTTCTACTCTTATCAGGGGCTTGGCAATACTCACATTTTTGTTTCAACTTTGCTAACGCTCTAGCGGCTAAACTATTGGAACGAGTTGGGTCAAACATAAAGCATTCGTTAGATAATTTAAAGAGCTCTCAGGAAAGTCTTCAATCTTTTTCTACTCCTATCAGGGGCTTAAAAATAGTCACATTTTTGTTTCACTTTATTAATGCTCTAGCGGGTAAACTATTTAAACGAGGTTAGTCAAACATAAAGCATTGGTTAGATAATTTAAAGAGCTTTCAGAAAGTCTTCAATCTTTCTTCTACTCCTATCAGGGGCTTGGAAATAGTACATTTTTGTTTCACTTTGCTAAGCTCTAGCGGCTAAACATTGAACGAGTTGGGTCAAACATAAAGCTTGGTTAGATAATTTAAAGAGCTCTCAGGAAAGTCTTCAATCTTTCTTCTACTCCTATCAGGGGCTTGGAATAGTCACATTTTTGTTTCAACTTTGCTAACGCTCTAGCGGCTAAACATTAGAACGAGTGGGTCAAACATAAAGCTTGGTTAGATAATTTAAAGGCTCTCAGGAAAGTCTTCAATCTTTCTTCTACTCCTATCAGGGGCTTGGAATAGTCACATTTTGTTTCAACTTTGCTAACGCTCTGGGCTAAACTATTTGAAGAGGTGGGTCAAACATAAAGATTGGTTAGATAATTTAAAGAGCTCTCAAGAAAGTCTTCAATTTTCTTTTACTCTATCAGGGGCTTGGCAATAGTCACATTTTTGTTTCAACTTTGCTAACGCTCTAGGGCTAAACAATTAGAACGAGTTGGGTCAAACATAAAGCTTTTGTAATTTAAAGAGCCTCAGGAAAGTTTCAATCTTTATTTACTCTTCAGGGGCTTAAAAATAGTCACATTTTTGTTTCACTTTTAAGCTCTAGCGGTAAACTATTTGAACGAGGTTGGTCAAACATAAAGCATTGGTTAGATAATTTAAAGAGCTTCAGAAAGTCTTCAATCTTTTTCTACTCCTATCAGGGGCTTGGAAATAGTCACATTTTTGTTTCACTTTTAAGCTCTAGCGGTAAACTATTGAACGAGTTGGGTCAAACATAAAGCATTGGTTAGATAATTTAAAGAGCTCTCAGGAAAGTCTTCAATCTTTCTTCTACTCCTATCAGGGGCTTGGTAATAGTCACATTTTTGTTTCAAATTTTTTTAATGCTCTAGCGGCTAAACTATTTAAACGAGGTTAGTCAAAATAAAGCATTGGTTAGATAATTTAAAGAGCTTTCAGAAAAGTCTTCAACCTTTCTTCTACTCCTATCAGGGGCTTGGAAATAGTCACATTTTTGTTTCAACTTTGCTAACGCTCTAGCGGCTAAACTATTGGAACGAGTTGGGTCAGAAGTCAGGAAAGTCTTCAATCTTTATTCTATTCCTATCAGGGGCTTGGAAATAGTCACATTTTTGTTTCACTTTTAGTCAAACATAAAGCATTGGTTAGATAATTTAAAGAGCTTTCAGAAAAGTCTTCAATCTTTCTTCTACTCCTATCAGGGGCTTGGAAATAGTCACATTTTTGTTTCAACTTTGCTAACGCTCTAGCGGCTAAACTATTTGAACGAGTTGGGTCAAACATAAAGCGTTGGTTAGATAATTTAAAGAGCTCTCAGGAAAGTCTTCAATCTTTATTCTACTCCTATCAGGGGCTTGGAAATAGTCACATTTTTGTTTCACTTTTATTAATGCTCTAGCGGGTAAACTATTTAAACGAGGTTAGTCAAACATAAAGCATTGGTTAGATAATTTAAAGAGCTCTCAGGAAAGTCTTTAATCTTTGTTCTACTACTACCAGGCGCTTGGAAATAGTCACATTTTTGTTTCACTTTTGATAACGCTCTAGCGGGTAAACTGTTTGAACGAGGTGAGTCGAACATACAGCATTGGTTAGATAATTTAAGAGCTCTCAGGAAAGTCATTAATTTTTCTTCTACATCTACCAGGGGCTTGGCAATAGTCACATTTTTGTTTCAACTTTGCTAACGCTCTGAGGCTAAACTATTGAAACGAGGTGAGTCAAACATAAAGCATTGGTTAGATAATTTAAAGAGCTTTCAGGAAAATATTCAGTCTTTCTTCTATTCCTATCAGGGGCTTGGCAATAGTCACATTTTTGTTTCAACTTTGCTAACGCTGCGGCTAAACTATTTGAACGAGGTGAGTCACACATAAAGCGTTGATTAGATAATTTAAAGAGCTGTCAGGAAAGTCTTCAATCTTAGTTCTACTCCTATCAGGGGCTTGGAAATAGTCACATTTTTGTTTTACTTTTGATAACGTTTTAGCGGGTAAACTGTTTGAACGAGGTGAGTCAAACATAAAGCGTTGGTTAGATAATTTAAAGAGCTGTCAGGAAAGTATTCAATCTTTGTTCTACTACTATCAGGGGCTTGGTAATAGTCACATTTTTGTTTCAACTTTGCTAACGCTCTAGCGGCTAAACTATTGGAACGAGTTGTGTCAAGCATAAAGCGTTGGTTAGATAATTTAAGGAGCTCTCAGGAAAGTCTTCAATCTTTATTCTACTCCTACCAGGTCCTTGGAAATAGTCACATTTTTGTTTCACTTTTATTAATGCTCTAGCGGGTAAACTATTTAAACGAGGTTAGTCGAACATAAAGCATTGGTTAGGTAATTTAAAGAGCTTTCAGAAAAGTCTTCAATCTTTCTTCTACTCCTATCAGGGGCTTAGAAATAGTCACATTTTTGTTTCAACTTTGCTAACGCTCTAGCGGCTAAACTATTGGAACGAGGTGGGTCAAACATAAAGCATTGGTTAGATAATTTAAAGAGCTCTTAGGAAAATCTTCAATCTTTCTTCTACTCTTATCAAAAAGGCTTGGCAATAGTCACATCTTTGTTTCAACTTTGCTAACGCTCTAGCGGCTAAACTATTGGAACGAGGTCGGTCAAACACAAAGCATTGGTTAGACAATTTAAAGAGCTCTCAGGAAAATCTTCACTCTTTCTTCTACTTCTATCAGGGGCTTGGCAATTGTCACATTTTTGTTTCAACTTTGCTAACGCTCTAAGGCTAAACTATTTGAATGAGGTGGGTCGAACATAAAGCATTGGTTAGATAATTTAAACAAATGAGTTGAACCATCTCAATATCGATTGCTAAATGTGTATATACAACAAAATCGACTTTATGCCTAAATATAAGACTATGGAATTATGGCTTTTTGTCAACTTCAGTTCTCTAAAGGAGGTTTATTAACTTAAATATGTTAAACCAGTTATCTGAAGCATTTCGATATCGATTGCGAAATGTGTATATACATAAAATCGACTTTATACCTCAATATAAAATTATAACATTACGGAATTCTTCTAAATGCACTGCCGTTATACCGCAAAGGCTTTATGTAGACTTCAGTATGCTAAAAAATGTTTATTAACTTAATATGTTATACTTATGATTTGAAGCATTTCGATATCGATAGCTAAAACAAAAAAATCGACTTTATACCTAAATATAAGATCACGGAATTCTGCTACATGCACTGTCGTTATGTCGCCATGGCTTTATATCACCTTAACTAACTTAAATATGTTAAACTAATGATTTGAAGATTTTCGATATCGATTGCTAAATGCGTAAATACAAGAAAATCGACTTTATACCTAAATATAAGATTACAGAATTCTTCTACATGCACTGTCGTTATGCCGCCATGGCTCTATATTACCTTCATTACGTTAAAGAAGGTTAATTAACTAAACATGTTAAACTAATGATTTGAAGCATTTCGATATCGATTGCTAAATGTGTATATAAAAGAAAATCGACTTTATACCTAAATATAAGATTACGTAATTCTTCTAAATGCTTTGCCGTTATGCCGTTAAGGCGTTTGTAGACTTCAGTAAGATAAAGAGGGTTAATTAACTTAAATATGTTAAACTAATGATTTGAAGCATTTCGATATCGATTGCTAGATGCGTATATATAACAAAATCGACTTTATACCCAAATATAAGATTACGGAATTCTTCTACATGCACTGTCGTTATGCCGCCATGGCTTTATATCACCTTCATTACGTTAAAGAAGGTTAACTAACTTAAATATGTTAAACTAATGATTTGAAGCATTTCAATATCGATTGCTAAATGTGTATGTACAACAAAATCGACTTTATACCTAAATATAAGATAACGGAATTTATATAAATATACTGCCGTTATGCCGTTATGGCTTTATGAAACTTTAGTAAGATAAAGAAGGTTAATTAACTTAAATATGCTAAACCAGTTATCTGATGCATTTCGATATCGATTGCTTAATGTGTAAATACAAGAAAATCGACTTTATACCTAAATATAAGATTACGGAATTCTTCCAAATGCACTCCCATTATACCGTTATGGCTTTATGTTAACTTCAGTTTGTTAAAGAAGGTTTATTAACTTAAATATCTTAAACCAGGTATTTGAAGCATTTCGATATCGATTGCTTAATGCATATATAAAAGAAAATCGACTTTATACCTAAATATAAGACTACGGAATTCTTCCAAATGTACTGTCGTTATGCCGCCATGGCTTTATATCAACTTCAATACCTTAAACTTAAATTTGTTAAACTAATGATTTGAAGCATTTCGATATCGATAGCTAAATGTGTATGTAAAAAAAAATCGAATTTATACCTAAACATAAGATTACGGAATTCTTCCAAATGTACTGCCGTTATGCCGCCATGTGTTCATGTCACCTTCATTACGTTAAAGAAGGCTAATTAACTTAAATATGTTAAACTAATGATTTGAAGCATTTCGTTATCGATCGCTAAATGTGTATATACAACAAAATCGACTTTATACCTAAATATAAGATTAAGGAATTCTTCTAAACGCACTGTCGTTATACCGCCATGGCTTTATATCACCTTCATTACGTTAAAGAAGGTTAACTAACTAAAATATGTTAAACGAATGATTTGAAGCATTTCGATATCGATATCTAAATGTGTATATAAAAGAAAATCGACTTTATACCTAAATATAAGATTACGGAATTCTTCTAAATGCACTGCCGTTATGCCGCCATGGCTTTAAGCCAACTTCCGTTCGTTAAATAAGGGTTATTAACTTAAATATGTTAAACTAATGATTTGAAGCATTTCGATATCGATAGCTAAATGCGTGTATACAAGAAAATCGGCTTTATACCTAAATATAAGATTACGGAATTCTTCTAAATGCACTGCCGCTTTGCCGCCATGGCTTTATGCCAACTTCCGTTCGTTAAAGAAGGTTAATTAACTTAAATATGTTAAACTAATGATTTGAAGCATTTCGATATCGATAGCTGAATGTGTATATACAAGAAAATCGACTTTATACCTAAATATAAGATTACGGAATTCTTCTAAATGCACTGCCGTTATGCCGCCATGGCCTTAAGCCAACTTCAGTTCGTTAAAGAAGGTTTATTAATAAAAATATGTTAAACCAGTTATTTGAAGCATTTCGATATCGACTGCTTAATGCATATATACCAGAAAATCGACTTTATGCCTAAATATAAGACTACGGAATTCTTCCAAATGTACTGTCGTTATGCCGCCATGGCTTTATATCAACTTCAATACGTTAAAGAAGCTTAATTAACTTAAATGTGTTAAACTAATGATTTGAAGCATTTCGATATCGATTGCTTAACGCGTATATACAACAAAATCGACTTTATACCTAAATATAAGATTACGGAATTCTTCCAAATGTACTGTCGTTATGCCGCCAAATGTACTGTCGGATGTGGAGCAAATCCTGGATGAGAGTTACAGTGATATAGACCGACCCTGAGGATTTAGAAGTTCCCGAGGTTTTAGATGACTGTGAATCTGATGACTGCCTGCAAGTGTCAAAGTGCCGATGGACAGCCGGAGGGAGGTATATTTGAGGAATTTTCTTCAGAAGACGAGTTACCTTTGTCACAACTCCAGACTAGAAATTGGAACTATTTTGGAAAAAATCGTTTTCGGTGGTCTTCTGTGCCAATTGCTAGTCGTACTAGAACTCAGCGGTATAACATTGTATCGCAAGGACAAGGACTTCAATCGGCCTGTCATGAAGTTCTCAATGATTCTACAACACCTCTTGACCTTTGGAGCATTTTATTTACAGATGAGATGCTGGAAAACATAGTGATACATACCAACGACAAAATAAGGCAGTTACGACCAAGATATAAAAACCAAGGCTGCAAGGCATTTATTAGTTTTTTATTCTATACAGCTATTTTTAAAGATAATCGGGAACATTATGCGTGGAGGTATAGTTCTGATGGCTCAGGAAGAGAAATATATCGTTGCATTCTAAGTAAAAATAGATTCGAGATTTTGATGAAAGCAATTCGTTTCGATGATGCAGAAACAAGGTGCAACGGCGAGAGACTGACATTTCTGCTCCAATCACCGGGCTATTCAGCTCTTTCATTCCTGTGTCTGTATTGATGAGATGCTGGTAGCTTTTCGAGGTCGGTGTCGTTTTAGGGTGTTTATGCCAAAGAAGCCCGCTAAATATGGCTTAAAGATTATGTGCCTTACAGATGCCCGAAATGGTTATTTACTCAATGCTTACATATATTTAGGTAAAGACTCGGACGGGACCAATTTGACATCAGAACACACTCGATTTTCAAAACCTACTCAAGCAGTTTTACGACTCATATCTCCAATTGAAGGGTCGAATAGAAACATCACTGCTGATAATTGGTTTTGTTCAGTTGAGCTAGTCGATGTTTTGAAGGATAAAAAGTTATCTCTTGTGGGTACTTAAAAAAAAAAAAATAAAACAGAAATTCCGCCAGAATTCAAACCAAATCGGCGACGAGAAATTGGAACCTCGCTTTTCGGTTTTACTAAAAATATTACTTTGGCATCTTTTGTGCCGAGAAAAAACCGTGCTGTGGTGTTAATTTCCAGCATGCACCATACAGCAAACGTAGACGATAATACAAAAAAGCCCGAAATAATATTATACTACAATGAAACTAAAATTGTGTCAAAGGTGTGCGAACTATACCACGGCGCGACGAACGCAAAGATGGCCTTTGTGCATTTTTTATCCTCTGTTAGATATATCAGCTTCCAATGCTTATGTCATGAGTAAGAAGTAGATTTAAATTTATGAAGCAGCTAGCAGAAGATCTGACCATGCCACACATGAATCGTCGAGAAAATAACAAGCACACTCCTCGTGACATCAAAACTTCTATTCGCCGGATCTTGAAAATAGAAGAAAAATTGCCTTCTGTTTCTGAAGCTGATCATCTTGAAAAACGTAAAACGTGTTCAACTTGTGATCCCAAGAAGAAACGAAAAACATTTCGTTTGTGTTTTATATGTAAAAATCCAATCTGTGTGGAATGTTCTAAGAAAGCGTGCAAAAGTTGTCGTGAAAAATTTTAAGAATTTACCCCCTGTAATTTTCTCGAAGTTTTTTTTTTTTTTTAACTTTTATTTTTTTATGTCATTAGAACATTATTATATTCTTTAAAGAAAGACAGAATTTTATATAACATTTTGTTCCTATGTGGATAGATCTCAATTTGTAAACTACTATGTAATTTTAGTTAAAATGTGCCAGCAATTCAATTGTTCACATTTATGAGAAAAATATGTTTTGTTTTTTTCCTTTTTCAGTTAAATAAATAATTTAGTATATATTAAAGAGTTTTATTAATGTATTCTTATAATAAAAAAAAGGTTAATTAACTTAAATATGATAAACTAATGATTTGAAGCATTTCGATATCGCCTGCTAAATGTGTATATACAAGAAAATCGACTTTATACCTAAATATAAGATTACGGAATTCTTCTAAATGCACTGCCGTTATGCCGCCATGGCTTTATATCAACTTCAATACGTTAATAAAGGTTAATTAACTTAAATATGTTAAACTTATGATTTGAAGCATTTCGATATCGCCTGCTAAATGTGTATATACAAGAAAATCGACTTTATACCTAAATATAAGATTACGGAATTCTTCTAAATGCATTGCCGTTATGCCGCCATGGCTTTATATCAACTTCAATACGTTAAAGAAGGTTAATTAACTTAAATATGATAAACTAATGATTTGAAGCATTTCGATATCGATTGCTAAAGGTGTATATACAGCAAAATCGACTTTATACCTAAATATAAGATAACGGAATTCTTCTTAATGCACTGCCGTTATGCCGCCATGGCTTTATATCAACTTCAATACGTTAAAGAAGGTTAATTAACTTAAATATGTTAAACTTATGATTTGAAGCATTTCGATATCGCTTGCTAAATGTGTATATACAAGAAAATCGACTTTATACATAAATATAAGATTACGGAATTCTTCTAAATGCACTGCCGTAATACCGCCGTGGCTATATGCCAAATTCAGATCGTTAAAGAAGATTTATTAACTTAAATATGTTAAGCTAATGAGTCGAAGCATTTCGATATCGCTTGCTAAATGTGGATATACAAGAAGATCGAATTTATACCTAAATATAAGATAACGGAATTCTTCTAAATGCACTGCCGTTATACCGTTAAGGCTTTATGTAAGCTAAAAAATGTTTATTAACTTAATATGTTAAACTAATGAGTTGAAGCATTTCAATGTCGATTGCTAAATGTGTATATACAACAAAATCGACTTTATACCTGAATATAAGATTACGGAATTCTTCCCAAGGCACTGCCGTTATACCGTTATGGCTTTATGTAAACTTCAGTAAGATAAAGAAGGTTAATTAACTTAAATATGTTAAACTAATGATTTGAAGCATTTCGTTATCGATTGCTTAATGTGTATATAAAAGAAAATCGACTTTATACCTAAATATAAGATTACGGAATTCTTCTAAATGCACTGCCGTTATCCCGCCATGGCTTTAAATCAACTTCAATACGTTAAAGAAGGTTAATTAACTTAAATATGTTAAACTAATGATTTGAAGCAATTCGGTATCGCTTGCTAAATGTGTATATACAAGAAAATCGAATTTATACCTAAATATAAGATAACGGAATTCTTCTGAATGCACTGCAGTTATACCCTTAAGGCTCTATGTAGACTTCAGTGCGTTAAAGAACGTTTATTAACTTAGATATGTTAAACTAATGATTTGAAGCATTTCGATATCGATTGCTAAATGTGTATATACAAGAAAATCGACTTTATACCTAAATATAAGATAATGGAATTCTTCTACATGCACTACCGTTATGCCGCCAGGGATTTATGCCAACTTCAGTTTGTTAAAAAAGGTTTATTAACTTAAATATGTTAAACTAATGAGTTGAAGCATCTCGATATCGATTGCTAAATGTGTATATACAACAAAGTCGACTTTATACCTAAATAGAAGTTTACGGATTTCTTCCAAATGCACTGCCGTTATACCGTTATGGCTTTATGTAAACTTCAGTAAGATAAAGAAGGTTAATTAACTTAAATATGTTAACTTAAATATGTTAAACTAATGACTTGAAGCATTTCGTTATCGATTGCTAAATGAGTATATACAACAAAATCGACTTTATACCTAAATATAAGATTTCGGAACTCTTCCAAATGCACTGCCGTTATACCGTTAAAGCTTTTGTAGACTTCAGTAAGACAAAGAGGATTAATTAACTTAAATATGTTAAACTTATGATTTGAAGCATTTCGATATCGATTGCTAAATGTGTATATACAAGAAAATCGACTTTATACCTAAATATAAGATTACGGAATTCTTCTAAATGCACTGCCGTTATACCGTTAAGGCGTTATGTAGACTTCAGTAAGCTAAAAAATGTTTTTTAACTTATAATGTTAAACAAATGATTTGAAGCATTTCGATATCGATAGCTCAATGGGTATATACAAGAAAATCGACTTTATACCTAAATATAAGATTACGGAATTCTTCTACATCCACTACCGTTATGCCAACTTCAGATCGTTAAAGAAGGTTTATTAACTTAAATATGTTAAGCTTATGAGTTGAAGCATCTCGATATCGATTGCTAAATGTGTATATACAACAAAATCGACTTTATACCTAAATATAAGATTACGGAATTCTTCTAAATGCACTGCCGTTATGCCGCCATGGCTTTATATCAACTTCAATACCTTAAAGAAGTTCAATTAACTTAAATATGTTAAACTAATGATTTGAAGCATTTCGATATCGCTTGCTAAATGTTTATATAAGTTATTATATTGCGCTCGAATGCTGCATTGCAACAACACAGCTTAGCGTATGTCATCACCACGCAACCTTTCGACAGTGGCGCTTAGCAACATCAACACCTCGCGCATATGTTTTCTAAGCTGTCCAACAACGGAACAGTCCGGCGCTTAAGAACACTGCGCAGGCAATTAACCTTACCTATGTGTTTGCCTAGCAACATCGCAACGACGCAGGATAGCGCGTAATTCTATCACCACCCAACAACAGCAACACCTCGCGCATGTGTATGCAGTCTAAGCCGCCCAGCAACAGCTCTACCGTGTGCATAGGCTAGCCAAGCAGCCCGCCAAAAGCCCAACTCGGCGCACGAGTTCATCGCTTGCCTAACAACAACTTCACCATGCGCTTGGGTTAGTTAGGTAACCCAGCAACGGTATAATAAAGCACATAAGATCACTGCGCGCAACAATAACAACAACACCTGAAAACCATTAAACGAGAGGGTATTTAAGGCTGCGCTGTTAGCATAACAGGACAGTTCTTCGAGACAACTCATTAGTTAAACCTAACCTGCTTAACTGGCGCCCAACTTACGGGAACGAACATAAAAATAAATCCTTATATAAAGGATATAAAATCGTGCCCACAAATATTTAGCGATTTTAAACAAAAAAAAATCTTTATAAAAACGTTTATAATATCCTTAAAAAAAAGAAGAACAAATGTGTTTGAAATTTGTGTGAGCTTAAATAAATTTTGCGGTAGACTTGAACAAAATTAATCACTTAAAGTTTGATAAAAAACAGGAGGAAAACCAAAATATTTTACAAAATAAATACTAGTGGATGAACTAAGTGAAAATTGGAGAAGACTGTGGATATTTAGAACTGCTCATTAAAAACAAAATAAAAAACGTTAAAAAAAATCTGAAAATAGCTATCTTGCAAAGTGTTAGTTAAATATCTAGTGATCAAATAAGAAGCTGAAAAAAGCAACGAAAATATTTGAAACTGAGTGAAAACGAAAAAGCGTGTAATAAACAGAAGAACTTATAATTAACCTTAAAAGTTGCAAAAATTAAGAAACTCTAAAAACAAAATGAGAATTTCAAAAAAGAACACAAACCTCAATTTTGGGCATCAACGTATCATCGTATCAACAACAAAGAGGACAACATTAATTAGTAGAAAACTACAATAGAACATCCGTGGTTGCCGTAAAATTCCAGAGGTTTCGCAAACACGAATATTTATGACATTTAAGTGTAGATATATGTATGTATTTAACAATTTCTTGTATTTAGTAAAATTATTTCTTTAATAGTCAGCATACCGTTTGTAAGCTTATACAAAAAAATGGATCAAAGTACTGTTATGAGTTTAGTTGAATCGGCGGTAGAAGTAGTCCATCAACATTTCAATAGACAGATTGCGGATTTAACTCAGACAATTCAGAGCATTTTACCTCAAAAAATAGAGGTAGCCAGGCCTGTAACGATTGTCGAAGGTGTACAAAGTACCCATACCGATCTGAGTTTAATCAAATCTCTACCAGAATTTAGAGGTAAAATTTCAGAATATCCAGCATGGAGAGAAGCGGCGAAGTTCGCGTTAAGTTATTATAATGAAGGATCCGAGTCGTATTATATCGCGATGGGTATTTTACGCAACAAAATAACATCTGCAGCTAACGAAAATCGTAGTGCGTTTAACACGCCACTTAATTTTAACGCAATAATTTCTAGACTAGATCAATTATATGCAGATAAGCGACCCCTTCACATATTAGAAAATCAACTCAATACGTTGAGGCAGGGAAAAATGTCTGTAAACGAGTATTATGACGCGGTTGATAGGCAACTTACACTGATAGTGAACAAAAATATTATGACATACAGTGGCAATGAGGGGCTCACCAATGCATTCAACGAGAAGGCAAGGGAAAATGCGTTGAGAGTCTTCATTTCTGACCTCAGACGTCCACTTTGTGACACTCTATTTTCAGCGAACCCATCAGACTTACCCAGCGCCCTTGCCGCAGCACAATCGGGAAAGGTACCAATTTGCACATACATATGCGACTGGAAGATTGCCACCAGTTTATCCAACTACACCTTTTTCTTCCAATTTTACTAACACAGTCCTTCAACGGAATCAAACAATTCAAAATGGTTCAGTACAAAATTCCATCCCCATGGAGGTTGATGAGGGAAGCTCTTATTTCAGGAGATATCCACAGTTCAGAAACAACCCTGCTGTTCAGTCAAATCGTGATTTCCCACAACAACCAATGCAACGAGGAAATATGTCGAATTCATTCCAGCAGCGGTCACGGCAACAAACCTACAACCTTTCTAAACCTCAACAAGAATACAGCTTTCATAAGAGACCTCATGTTCAGAGTAATAAAATTTCTATACAGGCCCCTTTGCATAAAGTCCAACGGATCAACGCCATGGAAAATGAACCTTACTTCTGTGAAGGGGAAGGTACGGAATTCGAAGAACGACACCAGCCATATCCCTTTGAAAATCAATTGCTAGATGAAGTAAATTTTTTAGGCTAAAGTCTAACTTGCCGTTCATAACTCGAACTTTACCGAACGGGCAAGTTCTTAATATCTTAATAGACACGGGAACAGCGAAAAACTATATAAAGAAATATAAATTCCTGAAAGGTATAACCAAAATAAATGACCCCTTTCATCTAAAATCTATAAATGGGGTAAATAAAATTTCCGAAAAATGTAAAGTCAATATTATAGGAACAACGGACACCTTTTATATCTTACCGCAATTAGATTCTTTTGATGGAATCATCGGATATGATTTATTGAAAGATATCCATGCCATAATTGACACAAAAGCTGGACTCATTTTCCATAAAAATGGAAAAAAGGTTCTCAACTTTTTTCAGTGTCAACAAGTAAACATGACAATAGAAATGCCTTGCAGTATAGAAACACTTATTAAACGTAACTTTAATGCATTTGCGAATCCTAATAGATCACTTCCATATAACACAAACGTAATAGCAACAATAGATACTATAAACGACAATCCCATTTATTCAAGAAGCTTCCCTTACCCAATATCCGCGGCAAATTTTATAAACAAGGAAATAGAATCTCTACTTAAAGATGGCATAATTAGAAAATCATACTCACCCTATAACTCACCTGTTCATGTAGTTTCGAAAAAGGGCTTAGACGATGAAGGGAAACAAAATTTAAGAATGGTCATCGATTTTCGAAAGCTAAATGAACAAACTATATCGGATAAATACCCGATCCCAGACACTAGCGTAATACTTTCAAATTTGGGAAAATCGAAATTATTTACCACACTCGATCTGAAGTCTGGCTTTCATCAGATTTGCCTTTCAGAAAAAGATAGGTGCAAAACAGCTTTCAGCGTAAACAACGGCAAGTATGAATTTTGTCGATTGCCCTTTGGCTTAAAAAATGCACCAAGCATATTCCAGAGGGCCATAGATGACGTTTTACGGGAAGGTATTGGGAAAATATGCCATGTTTACGTTGATGACATCATAGTTTTCTCTTCTGATGAAAATTCACACTATAAACACGTTGATTCCATATTAAAAAAAAATTGAGGGAGCAGGAATGCGAGTGTCCTTAGAGAAAACCAAATTTTTAAAAGAGGAAGTCGAATTCTTAGGTTTCAGCGTCTCATACAAAGGTATCCGAACATGCCCCAGCAAAGTCGAGGCAATCCTAAATTATCAAGAGCCGAAATCATTGAGATCCTTACGTTCGTTTTTGGGTCTTTCCGGTTATTACCGCAGATTTATAAAGGACTATGCCCATATATCTAAACCCCTTACAAAATATTTAAGAGGTGAAAATGGCCATGTTAATAGTAGGCATTCTAAAAAAATTAATATATCACTCGACGAAGATGCAATCGCTGCCTTTAATAAGCTTAAGAGTATTTTGGCTTCAGAAGATGTCCTTCTTCAACGTCCAGATTACACTAAGCCATTCGAAATAACCACAGATGCTTCTTCCGTCGCCTTAGGTGCTGTACTTTCCCAAAATGGTAAGCCGATAACAATGATATCTCGTACTTTATCTAAAACAGAGGAAAACTACGCCACGAACGAACGCGAGCTTCTGGCAATAGTTTGGGCCTTTCAAAAGTTAAGGCATTACACGGACCATCAACCATTGACGTTTGCCATATCGGATAGAAATCCTAATTCAAAAATTAAAAGGTGGACTGCATTTATAAACTCGTTTGCACCAAAATACTTCTATAAACCTGGCAAAGAGAACAAAGTGGCCGACGCACTTTCACGCCAGTACATTCACAAACTTGACGGCTCACAGCGAGATTTCTCTTTCAGGTGTAATAAAAAGCATCAAAAATCCTGTCAACCAATTTAAAGCCCAATTAGTACTCTTACCATCCGAAGTTAACAGCAAGTCTACGAAAATTTTATTTCAAAAACTAATGAGACGTACCATAAATTTTAAAAGCGCAGAATTTCTTTTACAAACCATATGGGAAAAGATAAATCCAAACGTAGTTAATGGAATCTATTCTGAACTTGAGACTTTAGGCCGAGTACAATCATTACTTCTGTCAAACTTTCCAGGTGTAAAATTCGTGCACACCGAAAAATTAGTAATAGATCTGATCAAAAAAGAAGATCAAATCGAGGCTGCTACCATGGAACATAATAGAGCTCACCGCTCAATCCAAGAGAACTACAAACAATTGATTTCAGAATATTTTTTTCCAGAAATTAAGAAGACTTTAACAACAATAGCCAAGAATTGTAGAACATGTTTGGAAAACAAATACAATAGACACCCACCAAAAACAGAAGTAGGCAGAACACCAATACCAGAATATCCCGGACAAATCCTTCACATGGATATATTTTCTGTAGACAGATTTCATTTCTTTACCTGTATAGATAAATTTTCTAAATTCACAGTCACAATTCCGATCGATTCCAGATCAACAATTGATATAAAAAGTGCACTGCTAATCGTACTAAACAAGTTTAGAAAAACGAAGTTAATTGTTTCCGATAATGAAAAATCCTTTCATTCGAATACAGTAGTCAATTTGTTGAAAGATCAATTCGGAATCGAGCAATTTTTTATACCAACCTTGCATAGTTAAAGTAATGGCCAAATAGAGAGAACGCATTCTACCTTGGCAGAAATCGCACGATGTTTAAAAGCAGAACAAAACATAACGGATATTAAAGAATTAATCTTACTTGCAACGCATAAGTATAACAACTCAATACATTCGACCGTCGATGCCAAACCGATAGATATAATAAATAATTTTTCAAAAGATCACCTAGACTCAATTAAGGTAGCACTACATACTGCTCAAGAAAATATTATTAAAAAATCTAAAGTTGACCAAAGGACGTTTAAAGAAGGTGAAAAAGTTTACGTTCGCCGCAATAAACGACTTGGAAATAAATTAAATAAGATTTACGTTGAAAACGTCGTACAGAAGGATTTAGGAACAACCGTGTTAATAAATGGTAAAAAAGTACACAAAGATAATATACGCTGATGTTCACCATCACAAATCGACAAGTCAAATTGTTCATGAAAAATATTTCTGCAAGTTCTGTTTAAGGACTTTATACTTTTTTTTTAATTTTTCAAAGGATTCAACTACTTCTACCAACGATACTAGAAATTTATTTAATTAAAAGGAAATATTATTAAAGGTTAACTACAAAAATGAAAAACCTGCTATGTAAAAATACAACAATCGCAAGTAAAATTATAAAAGAGCAAAATCATTTGATAAGGAAATAGCATTAATAATTTATGCTTATTTTGCTTAAAACTTAATAATTTTCATTTAACTCCTGAAGATGTTACTTAATTTTTTGTGAAATACTTATCTTTGTTAAGTTACAAGCTACAAAAGTACGTATGTAAATGTACGGAAAATATCCAACAGAACATTATTTAAATTGTGTAGAAAAATTTAAATTTCTATGAGTTATAAGAACATAAGTAAATATTTCCAAGTCATTAGGTTAAGCAAAATTGAACTGATATGGTTGTATTAGTTTTTGCAAAATAGTTAGTTTTGCTAAACAACATAAGGTACAAAATGGAAACCATACACGATTCGTAGTAAACGTACATATGTATACGGAAAACATCATTTTCAACAGAAAATTCTTAAAAAAAAAATGTTGCAAAACAATTTCTCTCTAAATCACTAGGTTAAGTAATAACTGAATTTTTACTATTGTATTATATTTTTTTGTAAAATTTCTTATTTTGACTCAAACGATATAAGATTCAAAATGAACATGACATACTATTAATTGTAAACGTACATATGTATACGGAAAACATCATTTTCAACAGAAAATTCTTAAAAAAATGTTGCAAAACAATTTCTCTCTAAATCACTAGGTTAAGTAATAACTGAATTTTTACTATTGTATTATATTTTTTTGTAAAATTTCTTATTTTGACTCAAACGATATAAGATTCAAAATGAACATGACATACTATTAATTGTAAACGTACATATGTATACGGAAAACATCATTTTCAACAGAAAATTCTTAAAAAAATGTTGCAAAACAATTTCTCTCAAAATCACTAGGTTAAGTAAAAACTGAATTTTTACTATTGTATTATATTTTTTTGTAAAATTGCTTATTTTGACTCAAACGATATAAGATTCGAAAGGAACATGACATACTATTAATTGTGAACGTACATATGTATGTATGCGGAAAACGTAATTTTCAAATATATATTGCTTAAGAATTTTGTATAAAAATGTACATATATTTACATGCCAACGTTGTCAGAAAAATAACTTAATATTTAAAAGTCAGTGGGTAAGCAGAAATTGGATTACATTATTACGTTAGTTAAAACAAAAAAACCCGTCGGATCAGGGACGTTCCGTATTTAAGAGGGGGAGGAGTTATTATATTGCGCTCGAATGCAGCATTGCAACAACACAGCTTAGCGTATGTCATCACCACGCAACCTTTCGACAGTGGCGCTTAGCAACATCAACACCTCGCGCATATGTTTTCTAAGCTGTCCAACAACGGAACAGTCCGGCGCTTAAGAACACTGCGCAGGCAATTAACCTTACCTATGTGTTTGCCTAGCAACATCGCAACGACGCAGGATAGCGCGTAATTCTATCACCACCCAACAACAGCAACACCTCGCGCATGTGCATGCAGTCTAAGCCGCCCAGCAACACCTCTACCGTGTGCATAGACTAGCCAAGCAGCCCGCCAAAAGCCCAATTCGGCGCACGAGTTCATCGCTTGCCTAACAACAACTTCACCATGCGCTTGGGTTAGTTAGGTAACCCAGCAACGGTATAATAAAGCACATAAGATCACTGCGCGCAACAATAACAACAACACCTGAAAACCATTAGACGAGAGGGTATTTAAGGCTGCGCTGTTAGCATAACAGGACAGTTCTTCGAGACAACTCATTAGTTAAACCTAACCTGCTTAACTTATACAAGAAAATCGACTTCATACCTAAGTATAAGATTACGGAATTCTTCCAAATGCACTGCCGTTATGCCGCCATGGCTTTATATCAACTTCAATACGTTAAAGAAGGTTAATTAACTTAAATATGTTAAACTAATGAGTTGAAGCATTTCGATATCGCTTGCTAAATGTGTATATACAACAAAATCGACTTTATACCTAAATATAAGATTACGGAATTCTTCTAAATGCACTGCCGTTATGCCGCCATGGCTTTATATCAACTTCAATACGTTAAAGAAGGTTAATTAACTTAAATATGTCAAACTAATGATTTGAAGCATTTCGATATCGCTTGCTAACTGTGTATATACAAGAAAATCGACTTTATACCTAAATAAAAGATTACGGAATTCTTCTAAATGCACTGCCGTTATGCCGCCATGGCTTTATGCCAACTTCATTTCGTTAAAGAAGGTTTATTAACTTAAATATGTTAAACTAATGATTTGAAGCATTTCGATATCGCTTGCTAAATGTGTATATACAACAAAATCGACATTATACCTAAATATAAGATAACGGAATTCTTCTACATGCACTGCCGTGATGCCGCCATGGCTTTATTCCAACTTCAGTTCGCTAAAGAAGGTTTATTAACTTAAATATGTTAAACTAATGAGTTGAAGCATCTCGACATCGATTGCTAAATGTGTATTTACAACAAAATCGACTTTATACCTAAATATAAGATAACGGAATTCTTCTACATGCACTGCCGTTATGCCGCCATGGCTTTATATCAACTTCAATACGTTAAAGAAGGTTAATTAACTTAAATATGTTAAACTAATGATTTGAAGCATTTCGATATCGATTGCTAAATGTGTATATACAACAAAATCGACTTTATACCTAAATATAAGATTACGAAATTCTTCCAAATGTACTGTCATTATGCCGCCATGGCTTTATATCAACTTCAGTAAGATAAAGAAGTTAATTAACATAAATATGTTAAACTAATGATTTGAAGCATTTCGATATCGCTTGTTAATGTGTATATACATCAAAATCGACTTTATACCTAAATATAAGATTACGGTATTCTTCTAAATGCACTGCCGTTATGCCGCCATGGCTTTATATAAACTTCAATACGTTAAAGAAGGTTAACTAACTTAAATATGTTAAACTAATGATTTGAAGCAATTCGATATCGATTGCTAAATGTGTATATACAACAAAATCGACTTTATACCTAAATATAAGATTACGGAATTCTTCTAAATGCACTGCCGTTATACCGTTAAGGCGTTATGTAGACTTCAGTATGCTAAAAAAATGTTTATTAAATTATAATGTTAAACAAATGATTTGAAGCATTTCGATATCGATAGCTCAATGTGTATATACAAGAAAATTGATTTTATACCTAAATATAAGATTACGGAATTCTTCTACATCCACCGCCGTTATGCCAACTTCAGATCGTTAAAGAAGGTTTATTAACTTAAATATGTTAAGCTAATGAGTTGAAGCATCTCGATATCGATTGCTAAATGTGTATATACAACAAAATCGACTTTATACCTAAATATAAGATTACGGAATTCTTCTAAATGCAGTGCCGTTATGCCGCCATGACTTTATATCAACTTCAATACGTTAAAGAAGATTAATAACTTAAATATGTTAAACTAATGATTTGAAGCATTTCGATATCGCTTGCTAAATGTTTATATACAAGAAAATCGACTTCATACCTAAGTATAAGATTACGTAATTCTTCTAAATGCACTGCCGTTATGCCGCCATGGCTTTATATCAACTTCAATACGTTAAAGAAGGTTTATTAACTTAAATATGTTAAACTAATGAGTTGAAGCATTTCGATATCGCTTGCTAAATGTGTATATACATCAAAATCGACTTTATACCTAAATATAAGATTACGGTATTCTTCTAAATGCACTGCCGTTATGCCGCCATGGCTTTATATAAACTTCAATACGTTAAAGAAGGTTAACTAACTTAAATATGTTAAACTAATGATTTGAAGCATTTCGATATCGCTTGCTAACTGTGTATATACAAGAAAATCGAATTTATACCTAAATATAATATTATAACATTACGGAATTCTTCTAAATGCACTGCCGTTATGCCGCCATGGCTTTATGCAAACTTTAGTTCGTTAAAGAAGGTTTATTAACTTAAATATGTTAAACTAATGAGTTGAAGCATTTCGATATCGCCTGCTCAATGTGTATATACAACAAAATCGACTTTATACCTAAATATAAGATTACGGAATTCTTCTAAATGCACTGCCGTTATGCCGCCATGGATTTATATCATTTTCAATACGTTAAAGAACGTTAATTAACTTAAATATGTTAAACTAATGATTTGAAGCATTTCGATATCGCTTGCTAAATGTGTATATACGAGAAAATCGACTTTATACCTAAATATAAGATTACGGAATTCTTCTAAATGCACTGCCGTTATGCCGCCATGGCTTTATATCAACTTCAATACGTTAAAGAAGGTTAATTAACTTAAATATGTTAAACTAATGATTCGATATCGCTTGCTAAATGTGTATATACAAGAAAATCGAATTTATACCTAAATATAAGATAACGGGATTCTTCTTAATGCACTGCCGTTATACCGTTAAGGCTTTATGTAGACTTCCGTAAGCTAAAAAATGTTTATTAACTTAATATGTTAAACTAATGATTTGAAGCATTTCGATATCGATATCTAAATGTGTAGATAAAAGAAAATCGACTTTATACCTAAATATAAGATTACGGAATTCTTCTAAATGCACTGTCGTTATGCCGCCATGGCTTTATATCATCTTCATTACGTTAAAGAAGGTTAATTAACTTAAATATGTTAAACTAATGATTTGAAGCATTTCGATATCGATTGCTAAATGTGTATATACAACAAAAACGACTTTATACCTAAATATAAGATTGCGAAATTCTTCCAAATGTACTGTCATTATGCCGCCATGGCTTTATATCAACTTCAGTAAGATAAAGAAGTTAATTAACATAAATATGTTAAACTAATGATTTGAAGCATTTCGATATCGATTGCTAAATGTGTGTATACAAGAAAATCGACTTTATACCTAAATATAAGATTACGGAATTCTTCTACATGCACTGCCGTTATGCCGCAATGGCTTTATGCCAACTTCAACTCGTTAAAGAAGGTTTATTAACTTAAATATGTTGAACTAATGAGTTGAAGCATTTCGATATCGATTGCTAAATGTGTATATACAACAAAATCGACTTTATACCTAAATATAAGATTACGGAATTCTTCTAAATGCAGTGCCGTTATGCCGCCATGGCTTTATATCAACTTCAATACGTTAAAGAAGATTAATTAACTTAAATATGTTAAACTAATGATTTGAAGCATTTCGTTATCGATTGCTAAATGTTTATATACAAGAAAATCGAATTTGAAGCATTTCGTTATCGATTGCTAAATGTTTATATACAAGAAAATCGACTTCATACCTAAGTATAAGATTACGTAATTTTTCTAAATGCACTGCCGTTATGCCGCCATGGCTTTATATCAACTTCAATACGTTAAAGAAGGTTTATTAACTTAAATATGTTAAACTAACGAGTTGAAGCATTTCGATATCGCTTGCTAAATATGTATATACATCAAAATCGACTTTATACCTAAATACAAGATTACGGAATTCTTCTAAATGCACTGCCGCTATGCCGCCTAGGCTATATACCAACTTCAGATCGTTAAAGGAAGTTTATTAAAATAAATATGTTAAACTAATGAGTTAAAGCATCTCGATATCGATCGCTAAATGTGTATATACAAGAAAATCGACTTTATACCTAAATATAAGATGACGGAATTCTTCTACATGCCCTGCCGTTATACCGTTAAGGCTTTATGTAGACTTCAGTAAGCTAAAAAATGTTTATTAACTTAATATGTTAAACTAATGATTTGAAGCATTTCGTTATCGATTGCTAAATGTGTATATAAAAGAAAATCGACTTTATACCTAAATATAAGATTACGGAATTCTTCTAAATGCACTGCCGTTATAACGTTATGGCTTTATGTAAACTTCAGTAAGATAAAGAAGGTTAATTAGCTTAAATATGTTTAAACTGATGATTTGAAGCATTTCGTTATCGATTGTTAAATGTGTATTTACAACAAAATCGACTTTATACCTTTAATATAAGATTACGGAATTCTTCCAAGTGCACTGCCGTTATACCGTTATGGCTTTATGTAAATTTCAGTAAGATAAAGAAGGTTAATTAACTTAAATATATTAAACTAATGATTTGAAGCATTTTCGATATCGCTTGCTAAACGTGTATATACAAGAAAATCGATTTTATACCTAAATATAAGATAACGGAATTCTTCTACATGTACTGCCGTTATACCGTTAAGGCTTTATGTAGACTTCAGTAAGCTAAAAAGTGTTTATTAACTTAATATGTTAAACTAATGATTTGAAGCATTTGGTTATCGATTGCTAAATGTGTATATAAAAGAAAATCGACTTTATACCTAAATATAAGATTACGGAATTCTTCTAAATGCACTGTCGTTATACCGTTAAGGCTTTATGTAGACTTCAGTAAGCTAAAAAATGTTTATAAACTTAAATATGTTAAACTAATGATTTGAGGCATTTCGATATCGATTCCTAATATGTAAATACAAGAAAATCAACTTTATACCTAAATAGAAAATTACGAAATTCTTCTGAATGCACTGCAGTTACACCGTTAAAGCTTTATGTAGACTTCAGTGCGTTAAAGAACGTTTATTAACTTAAATATGTTAAACTAATGATTTGAAGCATTTCGATATCGATTGCTAAATGTGTATTTACAAGAAAATCGACTACATACCTAAATATAAGATTACGGAATTCTTCTAAATGCACTGCCGTTATGCCGCCATGGCTTTATATCAACTTCAATACG
>JAPZAG010000658.1:0-38583 GCA_027475135.1 Bactrocera correcta
TCGAAGGAGTGTTGTTGTTCACTACCCCATATAAATTTGTTTTGATTTGATTTCGTTAACAAAACAGTAAAAGGCTTCGAAATCAAGGAGTATTCTGGGACAAATTTTCGGAAAAACCCCGTTAGACCTAAAAATCTTCTAACCTCCGTTGTATTAGTCGGTATTTTAAAATTCTTTATAGCGGCTACCTTCTGCATACCCGGTGTGATACCATTTTCGTCAATGATATGCCCGAGGTATTCTATTCGTTTTTCGAGAAACCTACATTTATCGGCACGTAAAGTAAGTCCTGCTTCTTTAAGAAGTGAGAAAAATTGTTCAAGACCTAAAAGTCCTTCACATACAGTTTTACTTGGAATAATTATGTCGTCCAAGTAAACTAACACTTCACCTGTATTGAGTTTCGACACGATTTTGTTCATTATGGATTGAAATATGGTCGGTGCATTCACTAAGCCAAAAGGCATACGATTGAATTCAAAGTGACCATCTGATGTCACGAACGCGGTATACTGTTTCGATGATTCTTCAATTTCGATTTGGTGATAACTCATCCGAAGGTCAAGAATGCTAAAATATTTATTACCCGCGATCTGTGCGAATTGGTCTTCCATGTTCGGCATGGGAAATGGTTGTTTAACCGTAATTTTGTTTAAACACCGATAATCTACACAGAGACGATGTTCTTTATTCTTTTTTTCGACTAGGACGACTGGGGACGAGTACGGCGATTCACTCGGTCTGATTATATTATTTTCTAGTAACTCACTTACGATTTGCGATATTATAGGTCGTTTTGAGAATGGAATTCGATATGGCTTTAATTGAATTGGATTATCGTTATTTAAAATAATTTTCATTTTCGAGATTTTACACTTTCCAATATTTTCAAGACTGTTGGCGAAAAGTCCACGGTATTCATACATTATCTTTTCAAAATATTCGTTTTCGGTTTTATTCAAACCTTCAATGCAATTAATTTGACGTATTTGTTCAACACGACATTCACCGCTTTCGATTATGAACCGCGTATTTGTAACACATAGAACATCTTTGCCGAGAAGTACATTTTCGGAAATAAGGTCATCATTGACTACCACCATGTCTACTTCGAGTTTATTATCATCAATTTTTAGCATTGTATTTATTTTATGGGTGGAGACGTATTCTCCCCCACCAAAACCATATAGGGTCGTCAATTCGTTTTTCAAGTTACCGATTTTCTTAGCGAATATTTTGCGCACAAGGGTGCGAGTGCTACCTGGATCGACAAAAGCATTTGTATCGTGTCCATTTACACAAATTATTTTTACTATACCCTCATTACCACTTTCTTTATGTACATTATTTGCATTAGGCTTATGAGCTTTACAAGTATTATTTGATATTTTATTTACTTTCACGTTTTTCTTTTCGGGACACTCGTCTGTTTTATGTGTCGTACGTTGACATTTACTACACCTTGGTTTTTTCTGTGGTTCAGGGCAATTAATCGCGTAATGACCGAATTTAGCACAATTGTAACATTTTGTTTCATTGAACGAACGTTGAATACTGTTATTTACTGACAATGGAACATTTTTCGAATTTAGAGTTTGAGGTTTCACTGTGTATGACGCGTTTCTCGATTTGAATGAGCAGATGGTATCATTATACACGCTATAATTCATGATATCTTTTAGTAAGTCTTGGCACCGATTGTATTCATTTGATATTTTACGCTACGTCGTTTACACCGTTCACAATATGTCGCGCGATGCTAGCTTCGGTTAAACCGCCTTTGTTGCCAAGTGCTAGCATTCTATAAAAATATTCGACCGGTGATTCTGTTTGAAATCGTTTCATTCGCGATAGCTTGATATGCGTATCAGCTTCATTTAACATACACGGAAAATCAGTTAAAAATTTATTTACAAACTGTGGCCAATTTACAAAAACACATTGTTGTGAGTCAATCCTTAATTTTGCACATCCTCGAAGTTTTTGTTGCACCGCACAAATCAAAATTTGTTCTGGCCAGTTATATGCGTTCTTTAATATTTCTATACGTTTTATAAATTGAACTGAGTTTAGTGACGTTTCGCTTGTTGGATTATATTCTGGCAACAACTCGACAATGTCTCTCATGCTATAATGAGAGAAATTACTAATTGGGACGTTATTTCCAATTGGTAAACGTACATCGGATATAATTGGAATATGTTGTGGCATGAAATTCACTCGCGTAGCCGGCGTTGTTGTATATTGGACATTTGTCGCGCTTGTATACATTGTTCGTTCGGGTGATGACATAAACGTTGGTTGGAAATTCGACGCACACGGAGTATTTTGCATGTTATTTTGTAGCTCATGCACACTCACGAGTCTCTCAATCGTTTTTTCGAGAGCTGACAAACGCTGTGTCATTGTTTCGTTATAAACACTATCACTTTCATTTTCTTTATTCACATGATCATCCAATCTTTGCGCCAGTTGGACTTTGGTGCCAGACGTAGGCAAACCTGCATTTCTGCACTTGCTTCTTAGTTCTTTTAACGTTGTCATTTCTTTGTTTTATTACTTGGTTCGTATTAGTCTAATTAGAATATTTCAGCGATTAGTCTTTTGAAAACGAATAGCATTCAGCAAAGTTGCAGCCACAAAGGCGAATGTGGAAAACGAAAATGTACAAATGAAGAAATGAATGAAGTAATGATGCGACACTACAAATTTGAATTTGAACCGTTGAGCAAAGCGACAAAGCGCATGTCACCAGCTCCGATGTTCACGGGAGTCTCAACAAATGTTAGGTTATATACGATGGCTACGTGTTAGCCAAATAGAATCGTTTTCACTTTTCCATTTAACACTTTTTAACGATCGTATCTCACAGCAACCACATTGCATATCACGATTTCACAAATTCACAACGTGCACATGTATGTATGTACTTATATATCAAACGTTACTAGACGTGTACGTTCAAGCGTGTTGGTACAATTCCACTTCTGAAAGTTGACACAAATACACATGCTTGTATAAACGAACTTTTATTTTAAATTTATTTTAAAAGAACAATTAATAAAGGAATACAAAAATAACTTCGTATAATTTTACAGCATCGACCCGTCTTCGATGGTTGTTGCTCTTCGACTTTTTTGAATCACTCCCGCCGAGTCGTATCTTCTGTCACATCAACTCAGAGACGTATTTTGTGGCAAATACGCTCAGAGGCGCATTTTTGTGGCGTGACAATAGTCACATTTTTGTTTCAACTTTGCTAACGCTCTAGTGGCTAAACTATTGAAACGAGGTGGGTCGAACATAAAGCATTGGTTAGATAATTTAAAGAGCTCTCAGGAAAGTCTTGAATTTTTCTTCCACTCCTATCAGGGGCTTGGCAATAGTCACATTTTTGTTTCAAATTTGCTAACGCTCTGAGGCTAAACTATTAGAACGAGGTGAGTCACACATAAAGCATTGGTTAGATAATTTAAAGCGCTCTTAGGAAAATCTTCACTCTTTCTTCTACTTCTATCAGGGGCTTGGCAATAGTCATATTTTTGTTTCAACTTTGCTAGCAATCTAGCGGCTAAACTATTGGAACGAGGTGGGTCAAACTTAAAGCATTGGTTAGATTATTTAAAGAGCTCTCAGGAAATTCCCCAATCGTTTCAACGTTGATAACGCTCTGAGGCTAAACTTTTTGAACGAGGTGGGTCGAACATAAAGCATTGGTTAGTTAATTTAAAGAGCTCTCAGGAAAGTCTACAATCTTAATTCTACTCCTACCAGGGGCTTGGCAATAGTCACATTTTGGTTTCAACTTTGCTAACGCTCTAGTGGCTAAACTATTGGAACGAGGTGGGTCAAACGTAAAGCATTGGTTAGATAATTTAAAGCGCTCTTAGGAAAATCTTCACTCATTCTTCTACTCCTATCAGGGGCTTGGCAATAGTCACATTTTTGTTTCAACTTTGCTAACGCTCTAGTGGCTAAACTATTGAAACGAGGTGGGTCGAACATAAAGCATTGGTTAAATAATTTAAAGAGCTCTCAGGAAAGTCTTCAATTTTTCTTCTACTCCTACCAGGCGCTTGGCAATAGTCACATTTTTGTTTCAACTTTGCTAACACTCTAGTGGCTAAACTATTAGAACGAGGTAAGTCACACATAAAGCATTGGTAAGATAATTTTAAGAGATCTCAGGAAAGTCTTCAATCTTTCTTCTACTCTAACGCTCTAGTGGCTAAACTGTTGGAACGAGGTGGGTCAAACATAAAACATTGGTTAGATAATGTAAAGGGCTTTCAGGAAAGTCTTCAATCTTTCTTCTGCCCCTAACAGGCGCTTGGCACATTTTTGTTTCAACTTTGCTAACGCTCTAGCGGCTAAACTATTGGAACGAGCTGGGTCAAACATAAAGCGTTGGTTAGATAATTTAAAGGGCTCTCAGGCTCTAGTCACATTTCTGTTTCACTTTTATTAATGCTCTAGCCGGTAAACTATTTAAACGAGGTGAGTCTTCACTCTTTCTTCTACTCCTACCAGGGGCTTGGTAATAGTCACATTTTTTTCAACTTTTCTAACGCTCTAGCGGCTAAACTATTAGAACGAGGTGGGTCAAACATAAAGCATTGGTTAGATAATTTAAAGAGCTCTCAGGAAAGTCTTCAATCTATCTTCTACTCCTACCAGGTGCTCGGCAATAGTCACATTTTTGTTTCAACTTTGCTAACGCTCTAGCGGCTAAACTATTGGAACGAGGTGGGTCAAACATAAAGCATTGGTTAGATAATTTAAAGAGCTCTCAGGAAAGTCTTCAATCTTTGTTCTACTGCTATCAGGGGCTTGGCAATAGTCATATTTTTGTCTCAACTTTGCTAACGATCTAGCGGCTAAACTATTTGCACGAGGTAAGTCAAACATAAAGCGTTGATTAGATAATCTAAAGTGCTCTCAGGAAAGTCTTCAATCTTTGTTCTAGTCTATCAGGGGCTTGGCAAAGTCATATTTTGTTCACTTTGTAACGTTAGCGGTAAACTATTTGACAAGGTAGTCAACATAAAGCTTGTTAGATAATAAAGGCTCTCAGGAAAGTCTCAATTTTTCTTACTTAAGGGGCTTGGAAAAGTCACATTTTGTTTCACTTTTGATAACGCTCTAGCGCGTAAACTATTTGAACGAGGTGAGTCAAACATAAAGCTTGGTTAGATAATTTAAAGAGCTCTCAGGAAAGTATTAATTTTTTCTGACTACCAGGGGCTTGGCAATAGTCAATTTTTGTTTCAACTTTGCTAACGTCTGGGCTAAACTATTGGAAGAGGTGAGTCAAACATAAAGCATTGGTTAGATAATTTAAAGAGCTCTCGGGAAAGTCTTCAATCTTTCTTCTACTCTACCAGGGGCTTGGCAATAGTCCATTTTTGTTTCACTTTTAACGCTCTGAGGCTAAACTTTCAAACGAGGTGGTCAACATAAAGCATTGGTTAGATAATTTAAAGAGCTCTCAGGAAAGTCTTCAATCTTTCTTCTACTTCTACCAGGGGCTTGGAATAGTCCATTTTTTTCACTTGTAACTCTGCGGCTAAACTATTGAAGAGGTGGGTCAACATAAAGCTTGTTGATAATTTAAAGAGCTCTCAGGAAAGTCCCCAATTTTTCTTCTACTCCTACTAGGAGCTTGGCAATAGTCACATTTTTGTCTCAACTTTGCTAACGCTCTGAGGCTTAACTATTAGAACATAAAGCATTGGTTAGATAATTTAAAGAGCTCTCAGGAAAGTCTTCAATCTTTCTTCTACTCTTACCAGGGGCTTGGCAATAGTCACATTTTTGTTTCACTTTGATAACGCTCTAGGCTAAACTATTAGAACGAGGTGAATCACACATAAAGCATTGGTTAGATAATTTAATGAGCTCTCACGAAAGTCTTTAATTTTTCTTCTACTTTACCAGGGGCTTGGCAATAGTCACATTTTTGTTTCAACTTTGATAACGCTCTGAGGCTAAACATTGAACGAGGTGAGTCAAACATAAAGCTTGGTTAGATAATTTAAAGAGCTCTCAGGAAAGTCTTCAATCTTTCTTCTACTCCTACCAGGGGCTTGGCAATAGTCACATTTTTGTTTCAACTTTGATAACGCTCTGTGGCTAAACTATTGGAACGAGGTGGTCAAACATAAAGCATTGGTTAGATAATTTAAAAGCTCTCAGGAAAGTCTCAATTTTTCTTCTACTCTACCAGGGGCTTGGCAAAGTCACATTTTTGTTTCACTTTGATAACGCTTGGGTAAACTATTTGAACGAGGTGGTCAAACATAAAGCTTGGTTAGATAATTTAAAGAGCTCTCAGGAAAGTCTCAATTTTTCTTCTACTCTACCAGGGGCTCGGAAAGTCACATTTTTGTTTCACTTTGATAACGCTGTAGCGGGTAAACATTTGAACGAGGTGGGTCAAACATAAAGCTTGGTTAGATAATTTAAAGAGCTCTCAGGAAAGTCCCCAATTTTCTTCACTCCACCAGGGCTTGGCAATAGTAATTTTTGTTTCAACTTTGTAACGCTCTGGGCTAAACTATTTGAAGAGGTGGTCAAACATAAAGCTTGTTAGATAATTTAAAGGCTCTCAGAAAGTCTTTAATTTTTTTCTACTTTACCAGGGGCTTGGCAATAGTCAATTTTTGTTTCAACTTTGCTAACGTCTGGGCTAAACTATTGAACAGGTAGTCAACATAAAGCTTGGTTAGATAATTTAAAGGCTCTCAGGAAAGTCTTCAATTTTTCTATCCTACAGGGGCTTGGAATAGTCACATTTTTGTTTCACTTTTGATAACGCTCTAGCGCGTAAACTATTTGAACGAGGTGAGTCAAACATAAAGCATTGGTTAGATAATTTAAAGAGCTCTCAGGAAAGTCCCAATTTTTCTTTCTCATCTACCAGGGGCTTGGCAATAGTCACATTTTTGTTTCAACTTTGCTAACGCTCTGAGGCTAAACTATTGGAACGAGGTGAGTCAAACATAAAGCATTGGTTAGATAATTTAAAGAGCTCTCAGGAAAGTCTTCAATCTTTCTTCTACTCCTACCAGGGGCTTGGCAATAGTCACATTTTTGTTTCAACTTTGTAACGCTCTAGGGCTAAACTATTTAAACGAGGTGGGTCAAACATAAAGCATTGGTTAGATAATTTAAAGAGCTCTCAGGAAAGTCTTCAATCTTTCTTCTACTCCTACCAGGGGCTTGGCAATAGTCACATTTTTGTTTCAACTTTGATAACGCTCTAGCGGCTAAACTATTTGAAGAGGTGGGTCAAACATAAAGCATTTGGTTAGATAATTTAAAGAGCTCTCAGGAAAGTCCCCAATTTTTCTTCTACTCCTACTAGGAGCTTGGCAATAGTCACATTTTTGTCTTTAACTTTGCTAACGCTCTGAGGCTTAACTATTAGAACATAAAGCATTGGTTAGATAATTTAAAGAGCTCTCAGGAAAGTCTTCAATCTTTCTTCTACTCTACCAGGGGCTTGGCAATAGTCACATTTTTGTTTCAACTTTGATAACGCTCTGAGGCTAAACTATTAGAACGAGGTGAATCAACATAAAGCATTGGTTAGATAATTTAATGAGCTCTCACGAAAGTCTTTAATTTTTCTTCTACATTTACCAGGGGCTTGGCAATAGTCACATTTTTGTTTCAACTTTGATAACGCTCTGAGGCTAAACCATTGAACGAGGTGAGTCAAACATAAAGCATTGGTTAGATAATTTAAAGAGCTCTCAGGAAAGTCTTCAATCTTTCTTCTACTCCTACCAGGGGCTTGGCAATAGTCACATTTTTGTTTCAACTTTGATAACGCTCTAGTGGCTAAACTATTGGAACGAGGTGGTCGAACATAAAGCATTGGTTAGATAATTTAAAAAGCTCTCAGGAAAGTCCCCAATTTTTCTTCTACTCCTACCAGGGGCTCGGCAAAAGTCACATTTTTGTTTCAACTTTTGCTAACGCTCTAGCTGGTAAACTATTTGAACAGGTCGGTCAAACATAAAGCTATTGGTTAGATAATTTAAAGAGCTCACAGGAAAGTCTTCAATCTTTCTTCACTCCTATCAGGCGCTTGGCAATAGTAACGTTTATTGTTTCAGACTTTGCTAACGCTCTGAGGCTAAACTATTTGAAGAGGTGAGTCGAACATAAAGCATTGGTTAGATAATTTAAAGAGCTCTCAGGAAAGTCTCATAATTTTTCTTCTACATCTACCAGGCGCTTGGCAATATGTCACATTTTTGTTTCAACTTTGCTAACGCTCTAGTGGTAACTTTTTGAAACAGAGGTGGTCAAACATAAACATTGGTTAGATAATTTAAAGAGCTTTCAGAACAGTCTTCAATCTTTCTTTTACTCCAATCAGGGGCTTGGCAATAGTAACATTATGTTTCAAACTTTGCTAACGCTCTAGGCTAAACTATTGAAAGAGGTGAGTCAACATAAAGCATTGTTAGACTAATTTAATGAGCTCTCACGAGAAAGTCTTTAATCTTTCTTCTACATCTACCAGGCGCTTGGCAATAGTCACATTTTTGTTTCAACGTTGATAACGCTCTAGCGGATAAACGATTTGAACTGAGGTGAGTCAAACATAAAGCATTGGTTAGATAATTTAAAGGCTTTCAGAAAAGTCTTACTCTTTCTCTACACCTATCAGACGGCTTGGCAATAGTCACATTTTCGTTTCAACTTTGCTAACGCTCTAGTGGCTAACTTTATTAAACGAGGTGGTTCAACATATAGCTTATTAGATAATTTAAACAATGAGTTGAACATCTTCATATCGATTGCTAAATGTGTATATACAACAAAATCGAATTTTACCTAAATATAAGATTACGGAATTCTTCAAATGCACTCCGTTATACCGTTATGGCTTTACGTAAACTTCAGTCGTTAAAGAAGGTTAGTTAACTTAAATATGTTAAACTAATGATTTGAAGCATCTCGATATCGATTAAGTTAAAAAACGACTTTATACCTAAATATAAGATTACGGAATTTATCCAAATGCACTGCGTTATACCGTTATGGCTTTAGTAAACTTCAGTCAGAAAAGAAGGTTAATTAACTTAAATATGTTAAACTAATGATTTGAAGCATCTCGATATCGATTGCTAAATGTGTATATACAACAAAATCGACATTTATACCTAAATATAAGATTACGGAATTCTTCAAATGCACTGCCGTTATACCGTTAAGGCTTTATGTAAACTTCAGTAAGAAAAGAAGGTTAATTAACTTAAATATGTTAAACTAATGATTTGAAGCATTTCGTTATCGATTGCTAAATGTGTATATACAAGAAAATCGACTTTATACCTAAATATAAGATTACGGAATTCTTCTAAATGCACTGCCGTTATGCCGTCATGGTTAAAGAAGAATTATTAACTTAAATATGTTAAACTAATGATTTGAAGCATTTCGTTAACGATAAAATGTGAATATAAATGTGAATATTTAAGAAAATCGACTTTATGCCTAAATATAAGATTACGGAATTCTTCTAAATGCACTGTCGTTATGCTTCCATGGCTTTATATGTGTATTTACAAGAAAATCGACTTTATACATAAATATAAGATTACGGAATTCTTCTTAATGCACTGCCGTTATGCCGTCATGGCTTCAAGCCAACTTCCGTTCGTTAAAGAAGGTTTATTAACTTAAATATGTTAAACCTAAATATAGGATTACGGAATTCTTCCAAAAGCACTGCCGTTATGCCGCCATGGTTAAAGAAGAATTATTAACTTAAATATGTTAAACTAATGATTTGAAGCATTTCGTTAACGATAAAATGTGAATATAAATGTGAATATTTAAGAAAATCGACTTTATGCCTAAATATAAGATTACGGAATTCTTCTAAATGCACTGTCGTTATGCTTCCATGGCTTTATATGTGTATTTACAAGAAAATCGACTTTATACATAAATATAAGATTACGGAATTCTTCTTAATGCACTGCCGTTATGCCGTCATGGCTTCAAGCCAACTTCCGTTCGTTAAAGAAGGTTTATTAACTTAAATATGTTAAACTAATGATTTGAATTATTTCGATATCGATTGCTAAATGTGTATATACAAGAAAATCGACTTTATACATAAATATAATATTACGGAATTCTTCTAAATGCACTGTCGTTATGCCGCCATGGCTTTATATCACCTTCAATAGTTTAAAGAAGGTTAACGAACTTAAATATGTTAAACTAATGATTTGAAGCATCTCGATAGCGATAGCTTAATGTGTATATACAAGAAAATCGACTTTATACCTAAATATAAGATTACGGAATTCTTCTAAATGCACTGTCGTTATGCCGCCATGGCTTTATATCAACTTCAATACGTTAAAGAAGGTTCACTAACTTAAATATGTTAAACTAATGATTTGAAGCATTTCGATATCGCTATCTAAATGTGTATATAAAAGAAAATCGACTTTATGCCTAAATATAAGATTACCCGGGAAATTTTTCCAAATGCACTGCCGTTATACCGCCATGGCCCTTTCGTACACTTCAATACGTAAAAGAAGGTTAATTAACTTAAATATGTTAAACTAATGAGTTTTAACCATCTTTGATATCGATTGCTAATGCGAATATACAACAAAATCGACTTTATACCGAAATATAAGATTACGGAATTCTTCTAAATGCACTGTCGTTATGCCACCATGGCTTTATATCAACTTCAATACGATTTAAAAAAGGTTAACTAACTTAAATATGTTAAACTAATGATTTGAAGCATTTCGATATCGATTGCTAAATGTATATGTAAAACAAAATCGAAATTTTTTTCCTAAACATAAGATTACGGAATTCTTCTAAATACACTGCCGTTATGCCGCCATGGCTTTAAGCCAACCCTTCCCTTCGTTAAAGAAGGTTTATTAACTTAAATATGTTAAACGAATGATTTGAAGCATTTCGATAGCGATAGCTAAATGTGTAAATAAAAGAAAATCGACTTTATGCCTAAATATAAGATAACGGAATTCTTCCAAATGCACTGCCGTTATACCGCCATGGCCTTTGCGTAACTTCAGTTTGGAAAAAAAGGTTAATTAACTTAAATATGTTAAACTAATGAGTTTTAACCATTCGATATCGATTACTAAAAGGGGTATATACAACAAAATCGACTTTATACATAAATATAAGTTACGGAATTCTTCCAAATGCACTTTTCGTTATGCCACCATGGCTTTACATCAACTTCAATACGATTTAAAAAAGGTTAACTAACTTAAATATGTTAAACTAATGATTTGAAGCATTTCGATATCGATTGCTTTAAAAGCGTATATACAACAAAATCGGGTTTATACCTAAATATAAGATTACGGAATTCTTCCAAATGCACTGCCGTTATACCGTCTTGGCTTTAAGCCAACTTCCCTTAAGATTTAAAAAAGGTTAATTAACTTAAATATGTTAAACGAATGATTTGAAGCATTTCGATATCGATAGCTAAATGTGTAAATACAAGAAAATCGACTTTATACCCAAATATAAGATAACGGAATTCTTCTAAATGCACTGCCGTTATGCCGCCATGGCTTTAAGCCAACTTCCGTTCGTTGAAGAAGGTTTATTAACTTAAATATGTTAAACTAATGATTTGAAGAACTTCGATATCGATTACTAAAGGTGTATATACAAGAAAATCAACTTTATACATAAATATAAGTCTACGGAATTCTTCCAAATGTATTGTCGTTATGCTTCCATGGCTTTACATCAACTTCAATACGTTAAAGAAGGTTAATTAACTTAAATATGTTAAACTAATGATTTGAAGCATTTCGATATCGATTGTTAAATGCGTATATACAACAAAATCGGCTTTATACCTAAATATAAGATTACGGAATTCTTCCAAATGCACTGCCGTTATACCGTTTTGGCTTTATGTAAACTTCAGTAAGATAAAGAAGGTTAATTAACTTAAATATGTTAAACTAATGATTTGAAGCATTTCGATATCGATTGCTAAATGTGTATATAAAAGAAAATCGACTTTGTACCTAAATATAAAATTACAGAATTCTTCTTAATGCACTACCGTTATACCGTTATGGCTTTATGTAAACTTCAGTCAGATAAAAAGGATAATTAACTTAAATATGCTAATCCAGTTATTTGAAGCATTTCGATATCGATTGCAAAATGTGTATATACAAGAAAATCGACTTTATAACTAAATATAAAATTATAACATTACGGAATTCTTCTGAATGCACTGCCGTTATACCGTTAAGGCTTTATGTAGACTTCAGTATGCTAAAAAATGTTTATTAACTTAATATGTTAAACTAATGATTTGAAGCATTTCGATATCAATAGCTAAAAGTGTATATACAAAAAAATCGACTTTATACCTAAATATAAGATTACGGAATTCTTCTAAATGCACTGTCGTTATGCCGCCATGGCTTTATATCACCTTCATTACGTTAAAGAAGGTTAACGAACTTAAATATGCTAAACGAATGATTTAAAGCATTTCGATATCGATAGCTAAATGTGTATATACAAGAAAATCGACTTTTTACCTAAATATAGGATTACGAAATTCTTCCAAAAGCACTGACGTTATGCCGCCATGGCTTTAGGCCAACTTCCGTTCGTTAAAGAAGGTTTATTAACTTAAATATGTTAAACTAATGATTTGAAGCATTTCGTTATCGATTGCTAAATGTGAATATTTAAGAAAATCGATTTTACGCCTAATATAAGATTAAGGTATTCTTCTAAATGCACTGTCGTTATGCTGCCATGGCTTTATATCACCTTCAATACTTTAAAGAAGGTTAACGAACTTAAATATGTTAAACTAATGATTTGAGGCATTTCGATATCGATTGCTTAATGTGTATTTACAAGAAAATGACTTTATACATAAATATAAGATTACGGAATTCATTTTAAATGCACTGCCGTTATGCCGCCATGGCTTTAAGCCAACTTCCGTTCGTTAAAGAAGGTTTATTAAATTAAATATGTTAAACTAATGATTTGAATCATTTCGATATCGATTGCTAAATGTGTATATACAAGAAAATCGACTTTATACATAAATATAATATTACGAAATTCTTTTAAATGCACTGTCGTTATGCCGCCATGGCTTTATATCACCTTCAATACTTTAAAGAAGGTTAACGAACTTAAATATGTTAAACTAATGATTTGAGGCATTTCGATATCGATATCGATTTTTACCTAAATATAAGATTACGGAATTCTTCTAAATGCACTGCCGTTATGCCGCCATGGCTTTAAGCCAACTTCCGTTCGTTAAAGAAGGTTTATTAACTTAATATGTTAAACTAATGATTTGAAGCATTTTGATATCAATAGCTAAAAGTGTATATACAAAAAAATCGACTTTATGCCTAAATATAAGATTACGGAATTCTTCTAAATGCACTGTCGTTATGCCGCCATGGCTTTATATCACCTTTATTACGTTAAAGAAGGTTAACGAACTTAAATATGCTAAACGAATGATTTAAAGCATTTCGATATCGATAGCTAAATGTGTATATACAAGAAAATCGACTTTTTACCTAAATATAGGATTACGGAATTCTTCCAAAAGCACTGCCGTTATGCCGCCATGGCTTTAAGTAAACTTCCGTTCGTTAAAGAAGGTTTATTAACTTAAATATGTTAAACTAATGATTTGAAGCATTTCGTTATCGATTGCTTAATGTGAATATTTAAGAAAATCGACTTTATACATAAATATAATATTACGAAATTCTTCTAAATGCACTGTCGTTATGCCGCCATGGCTTTATATCACCTTCAATACTTTAAAGAAGGTTAACGAACTTAAATATGTTAAACTAATGATTTGAAGCATTTCGATATCGATTGCTAAATGTGTATATAGAAGAAAATCGACTTTTTACCTAAATATAAGTTAACGGAATCCTTCCAAATGCACTGGTGTTATACCGTTTTGTGTTTATGTAAACTTCAGCAAGAAAACGAAGGTTAATTAACTTAAATATGTTAAACTAATGATTTGAAGCATTTCGATATGGATTGCTAAATGTGTATATACAACAAAATCGACTTTATACATAAATATCGGAACTCTTCTAAATGCACTGTCGTTATGCCGCCATGGCTTTATATCACCTTCTTTACGTTAAAGAAGGTGAACGAACTTAAATATGCTAAACGAATGATTTAAAGCATTTCGATATCGATAGCTAAATGTGTATATACAAGAAAATCGACTTTGTACCTAAATATAAGATTACGGAATTCTTCTAAATGCACTGCCGTTATGCCGCCATGGCTTTAAGCCAACTTCCGTTCGTTAAAGAAGGTTTATTAACTTAAATATGTTAAACTAATGATTAGAATCATTTCGATATCGATTGCTTAATGTGTATATACAAGAAAATCGACTTTATACAAAATATATTATTACGGAATTCTTCTAAATGCAATGTCGTTATGCCGCCATGGCTTTATATCACCTTCAATACTTTAAAGAAGGTTAACGAACTTAAATATGTTATCTAATGATTTGAAGCAATTCGATATCGATTGCTAAATGTGTATATAGAAGAAAATCGACTTTTTACCTATATAAGTTAACGGAATCCTTCCAAATGCACTGGTGTTACACCGTTTTGTGTTTATGTAAACTTCAGCAAGAAAACGAAGGTTAATTAACTTAAATATGTTAAACTAATGATTTGAAGCATTTCGATATCGATTGCTAAATTTGTATATACAACAAAATCGACTTTAGACATAAATATACGATAGCGGAACTCTTCTAAATGCACTGCCGTTATGCCGCCATGGCTATATATCACCTTCACTACGGTAAAGAAGGTTAATTAACTTAAATATGTTAAACTAATGATTTGAAGCATTTCGATATCGATTGCTAAATGTGTATATACAAGAAAATCGACTTTATACATAAATATAAGATTACGGAATTCTTTTAAATGCACTGGCGTTATGTCGCCATGGCTTTATATTAGCTTCATAACGTTAAAGAAGGTTAACGAACTTAAATGTGTTAAACGAATGATTTGAAGCATTTCGATATCGTTAGCTAAATGTGTATATAGAAGAAAATCGACTTTTTACCTAAATATAAGTTTACGGAATTCTTCCAAATGCACTGGTGTTATACCGTTTTGTGTTTATGTAAACTTCAGCAAGAAAACGAAGGTTAATTAACTTAAATATGTTAAACTTATGATTTGAAGCATTTCGATATCGATTGCTAAATGTGTATATACAACAAAATCGACTTTATACATAAACATACGATAACGGAACTCTTCTAAATGCACTGCCGTTATGCCGCCATGGCTATATATCACCTTCACTACGGTAAAGAAGGTTAATTAACTTAAATATGTTAAACTAATGATTTGAAGCATTTCGATATCGATTGCTAAATGTGTATATACAAGAAAATCGACTTTATACATAAATATAAGATTACGGAATTCTTTTAAATGCACTGGCGTTATGTCGCCATGGCTTTATATTAGCTTCATAACGTTAAAGAAGGTTAACGAACTTAAATGTGTTAAACGAATGATTTGAAGCATTTCGATATCGTTAGCTAAATGTGTATATAGAAGAAAATCGACTTTTTACCTAAATATAAGTTTACGGAATTCTTCCAAATGCACTGGTGTTATACCGTTTTGTGTTTATGTAAACTTCAGCAAGAAAACGAAGGTTAATTAACTTAAATATGTTAAACTTATGATTTGAAGCATTTCGATATCGATTGCTAAATGTGTATATACAACAAAATCGACTTTATACATAAACATACGATAACGGAACTCTTCTAAATGCACTGCCGTTATGCCGCCATGGCTTTATATCACCTTCATTACGTTAAAAAAGGTTAACTAACTTAAATATGTTAAACTAATGATTTGAAGCATTTCGATATCGATAGCTAAATGTGTATATAAAAGAAAATCGACTTTATACCTAAATATAAGATTACGGAATTCTTCTAAATGCACTGTCGTTATGCCGCCATGGCTCTATATCACTTTCATTACGTTAAAGAAGGTTAACTAACTTAAATATGTTAAACGAATGATTTGAAGCATTTCGATATCGATAGCTAAATGTGTATATACAAGAAAATCGACTTTTTACCTAAATATAAGATTACGGAATTCTTCCAAATGCACTGCCGTTATACCGTTTTGGCTTTATGTAAACTTCAGTAAGATAAAGAAGGTTAATTAACTTAAATATGTTAAACTAATGATTTAAAGCATTTCGATATCGATTGCTGAATGTGTATATACAACAAAATCGACCTTATACCTAAATATAAGATTACGGAATTCTTCCATATCTACTCTCGTTATGCTGCCATGGCTTTATATCAACTTCAATACGTTAAAGAAGGTTAATTAACTAAAATATGTTAAACTAATGATTTAAAACATTTCGATATCGATTGCTAGATGCGTATATACAACAAAATCGACTTTATACCGAAATATAAGATTACGGAATTCTTCTAAATGCACTGTCGTTATGCCGCCATGGCTTTATATCACCTTCATTACGGTAAAGAAGGTTAACTAACTTAAATATGTTAATCTAATGATTTGAAGCATTTCGATATCGATTGCTAAATGTGTATGTACAAACAAATCGACTTTATACCTAAATATAATATAACGGAATTCATATAAATATACTGCCGTTATGCCGTTATTGCTTTATGTAAACTTCAGTAAGATAAAGAAGGTTAATTAACTTAAATATGCTAAACCAGTTATTTGATGCATTTCGATATCGATTGCTAAATGTGTAAATACAAGAAAATCGACTTTATACCTAAATATAAGATAACGGAATTCTTCTACATGCACTGGCGCTATGCCGCCATAGCTTTATGCCAACTTCATTTCGTTAAAGAAGGTTTATTAACTTAAATATGTTAAACTAATGAGTTGAAGCATCTCGATATCGATTGCTAAATATGTATATACAACAAAGTCGACTTTATACCTAAATATAAGATTACGGAATTCTTCAAAATGCACTGCCGTTATTCCGCCATGGCTTTATATCAACTTCAATACGTTAAAGGAGGTTAATTAACTTAAATATGTTAAACTTATGATTTGAAGCATTTCGATATCGATTGCTAAATGCGTATATACAAAAAAATCGACTTTATACCTAAATATAGGATTACGGAATTCTTCTGCATGCACTGTCGTTATGCCTCCATGGCTTTATGTGACCTTCATTACGTTAAAGAAGGTTAACTAACTTAAATATGTTAAACGAATGATTTGAAGCATTTCGATATCGATAGCTAAATGTGTATATACAACAAAATCGACTTTTTACCTAAATTTAAAATTATAGCATTACGGATTTCTTCTAAATGCACTGCCGTTATACCGTTAAGTCTTTATGTAGACTTCAGTATGCTAAAAAATGTTTATTAACTTAATATGTTAAACTAATGATTTGAAGCATTTCGATATCGATAGCAAAATGTGTATATACAAGAAAATCGACTTTAAACCTAAATACAAGATTACAGAATTCTTCTACATGCACTGCCGTTGTGCCGTCATGGCTATATGCAAACTTCAGATCGTTAAAGAAGGTTTATTAACTTAAATATGTTGAACTAATGAGTTGGAGCATCTCGATGTCGATTGCTAAATGTGTATATACAACAAAATCGACTTTATTCCTAGATATAAGATTACGGAATTTTTCAAAATGCACTGCCGTTATACCGTTATGGCTTTATGTAAACTTCAGTAAGAAAAAGAAGGATAATTAACTTAAATATGTTAAACTAATGATTTGAAGCATATCGATATCGATTGCTAAATGTGTATATACAAGAAAATCGACTTTATACCTAAATATAAGATTACGGAATTCTTCTAAATGCACTGCCGTTATGCCGCCATGGCTTTACGCCAACTTCCTTTCGCTAAAGAAGATTAATTAACTTAAATATGTTAAACTAATGATTTGAAGCATTTCGATATCGATTGCTTAATGTGTATATATAAGAAAATCGACTTTATACATAAATATAAGATTACGGAATTTTTATAAATGCACTGCCGTTATGCCGCCAAGGTTTTAAGCCAACTTGCGTTCGTTAAAGAAGGTTTATTAACTTAAATATGTTAAACCAGTTATTTGAAGCATTTCGATATCGATTGCTTAATGCATATATACAAGAAAATCGACTTTATACCTAAATATAAGACTACGGAATTCTTCCAAATGTACTGTCGTAATGCCGCCTTGGCTTTATATCAACTTCAATACGTTAGAGAAGGTTTATTAACTTAAATATGTTAAACTAATGATTTGAAGCATTTTGATATCGCTCGCTAAATGTGTATATAAAAGAAAATCGAATTTATATCTAAACATAAGATTACGGAATACTTCCAAATGTACTGTCGTTATGCCGCTATGGCTTTATATCACCTTCATTACGTTAAAGAAGGCTTATTAACTTAAATATGTTAAACTAATGATTCGAACCATCTCGATATTGATTGCTAAATGTGTATATACAAGAAAATCGACTTTATTCCTAGATATAAGATTACGGAATTCTTCCAAATGCACTGCCGTTATACCGTTAAGGCTTTATGAAGACTTCAGTAAGAAAAAGAAGGATAATTAATATAAATATGTTAAACTAATGATTTGAGGCATATCGATATCGATTGCTAAATTTGTATATACAAGAAAATCGACTTTATACCTAAATATAAGATTACGGAATTCTTCTAAATGCACTGCCGTTATGCCGCCATGGCTTTACGCCAACTTCCGTTCGCTAAAGAAGATTAATTAACTTAAATATGTTAAACTAATGATTTGAAGCATTTCGATATCGATTGCTTAATGTGTATATATAAGAAAATCGACTTTATACCTAAATATAAGATTACGGAATTCTTCTAAATGCACTGCCGTTATGCCGCCATGGCTTTACGCCAACTTCCGTTCGCTAAAGAAGATTAATTAACTTAAATATGTTAAACTAATGATTTGAAGCATTTCGATATCGATTGTTTAATGTGTATATATAAGAAAATCGACTTTATACATAAATATAAGATTACGGAATTTTTATAATTTCGCTGCCGTTATGCCGCCAAGGTTTTAAGCCAACTTGCGTTCGTTAAAGAAGGTTCATTAACTTAAATATGTTAAACTAATGATTTGAAGCATTTCGATATCGATTGCTAAATGTGTCTATACAAGAAAATCGACTTTATACCTAAATATAAGATAACGGAATTCTTCTAAATGCACTGCCGTTATGCCGTTATGGATTTATGTTCAGTTCGTTAAAGAAGGTTTATTAACTTAAATATGTTAAACCAGTTATTTGAAGCATTTCGATATCGATTGATTAATGCATATATACAAGAAAATCGACTTTATACCTAAATATAAGATTACGGAATTCTTCTAAATGCACTGCCGTTATGCCGCCATGGCTTTACGCCAACTTCCGTTCGCTAAAGAAGATTAATTAACTTAAATATGTTAAACTAATGATTTGAAGCATTTCGATATCGATTGCTTAATGTGTATATATAAGAAAATCGACTTTATACCTAAATATAAGATTACGGAATTCTTCTAAATGCACTGCCGTTATGCCGCCATGGCTTTACGCCAACTTCCGTTCGCTAAAGAAGATTAATTAACTTAAATATGTTAAACTAATGATTTGAAGCATTTCGATATCGATTGCTTAATGTGTATATATAAGAAAATCGACTTTATACCTAACTATAAGATTACGGAATTCTTCTAAATGCACTGCCGTTATGCCGCCATGGCTTTACGCCAACTTCGTTCGCTAAAGAAGATTAATTAACTTAAATATGTTAAACTAATGATTTGAAGCATTTCGATATCGATTGTTTAATGTGTATATATAAGAAAATCGACTTTATACATAAATATAAGATTACGGAATTTTTATAATTTCGCTGCCGTTATGCCGCCAAGGTTTTAAGCCAACTTGCGTTCGTTAAAGAAGGTTAATTAACTTAAATATGTTAAACTAATGATTTGAAGCATTTCGATATCGATTGCTAAATGTGTCTATACAAGAAAATCGACTTTATACCTAAATATAAGATAACGGAATTTTCTAAATGCACTGCCGTTATGCCGTTATGGATTTATGTTCAGTTCGTTAAAGAAGGTTTATTAACTTAAATATGTTAAACCAGTTATTTGAAGCATTTCGATATCGATTGCTTAATGCATATATACAAGAAAATCGACTTTATACCTAAATATAAGATTACGGAATTCTTCTAAATGCACTGCCGTTATGCCGCCATGGCTTTACGCCAACTTCCGTTCGCTAAAGAAGATTAATTAACTTAAATATGTTAAACTAATGATTTGAAGCATTTCGATATCGATTGTTAATGTGTATATATAAGAAAATCGACTTTATACATAAATATAAGATTACGAAATTCTTCTAAATCACTGCCGTTATGCCGCCATGGTTTAAGCCAACTTCCGTTCGTAAAGAAGATTAATTAATTAAATATGTTAAACTAATGATTTGAAGCATTTCAATATCGATTGCTTAATGTGTATATACAAGAAAATCGACTTTATACCTAAATATAAGATAATGGAATTCTTCTAAATGCACTGCCGTTATACCGTTATGGATTTATGTTCAGTTCGTTAAAGGAGGTTTATTTACTTAAATATGTTAAACCAGTTATATGAAGCATATCGATATCGATATCTTAATGCATATATACAAGAAAATCCACTTTATACCTAAATACAAGACTACGGAATTCTTCCAAATGTACTGTCGTTATGCCGCCATGGCTTTATATCAACTTCAATACGTAAAAGAAGGTTAATTAACTTAAATTTGGTAAACTAATGATTTGAAGCATTTCGATATCGATTGCGAAATATATATATACAAGAAAATCGACTTTATACCTAAATATAAGATTACGGAATTCTTCTAAATGCACTGCCGTTATGCCGCCATGGCTTTACGCCAACTTCCGTTCGCTAAAGAAGATTAATTAACTTAAATATGTTAAACTAATGATTTGAAGCATTTCGATATCGATTGCTAAATGTGTATATATAAGAAAATCGACTTTATACGTAAATATAAGATTACGGAATTTGTATAAATGCACTGCCGTTATGCCGCCAAGGTTTTAAGCCAACTTCCGTTCGTTAAAGAAGGTTTATTAACTTAATTATGTTAAACTAATGATTTGCAGCATTTCGATATCGATTGCTTAATGTGTGTATACAAGAAAATCGACTTTATACCTGAACATAAGATAACGGAATTCTTCTAAATGCACTGCCGTTATACCGCTATGGATTTATGTTCAGTTCATTAAAGGAGGTTTATTAACTTAAATATGTTATACCAGTTATTTGAAGGATATCGATATCGATATCTTAATGCATATATACAAGAAAATCGACTTTATACCTAAATATAAGACTACGGAATTCTTCCAAATGTACTGTCGTTATGCCGCCATGGCTTTATATCAACTTCAATACGTTAAAGATGGTTAATTAACTTAAATTTGGTAAACTAATGATTTGAAGCATTTCGATATCGATTGCGAGATATATATATACAAGAAAATCGACTTTATACCTAAATATAAGATTACGGAATTCTTCCAAATGCACTGCCGTTATACCGTTATGGCTTTGTGTAAACTTCAGTAAGAAAAAGAAGGATAATTAACTTAAATATGTTAAACTAATGATTTGAAGCATATCGATATCGATTGCTAAATGCGTAAATACAACAAAATCGACTTTATACCTAAATATAAGATTACGGAATTCTGCTAAATGCAGTGCCGTTATGCCGCCATGGCTTTACGCGAACTTCCGTTCGCTAAAGAAGATTAATAAACTTAAATATGTTAAACTAATGATTTAAGGCATTTCGATATCGCTTGCTAAATGTGTATATAAAAGAAAATCGAATTTATATCTAAACATAAGTTTACGGAATACTTCCAAATGTACTGTCGTTATGCCGCCATGGTTTATATCACCTTCATTACGTTAGAGAAGGCTAATGAACTTAAATATGTTAAACTAATGATTTGAAGCATTTCGAAGTCGATTGCTTAATGTGTATATGCAAGAAAATCGTCTTTATACTTTTTTATAAGATAACAGGATTCTTCTAAATGCACTGCCGTTATGCCGTTATGGATTTATGTTCAGTTCGTTAAAGAAGGTTTATTAACTTAAATATGTTAAACTAATGAGTTGAAGTATCTCGATATCGATTGCGAAATATATATAAACAAGAAAATCGACTTTATACCTAAATACAAAACTACGGAATTCTTCCAAATGTACTGTCGTTATGCCGCCATGGCATTATATCAACTTCAATACGTTAAAGAAGGTTAATTACCTTAAATTTGGTAAACTAATGATTTGAAGATTTTCGATATCGATTGCTAAATGAGTATATACAAGAAAATCGACTTTATACCTAAATATAAGATTACGGAATTCTTCGAAATGCACTGCCGTTATGCCGTTAAGGCTTTTGTAGACTTCAGTAAGATAAAGAGGGTTAATTAACTTAAATATGTTAAACTAATGATTCGAAGCATTTCGATATGTATTGCTAAATGTGTATATACAAGAAAATCGACTTTATACCTAAATAGAGGATTACGAAATTCTTCTAAATGCACTGCCGTTATGCCGTTAAGGCTTTTGTAGGCTTCAGTAAGATAAAGAGGTTTAATTATCTTAAATATGTTAAACTCATGATTTGAAGCTTTCGATGTCGATTGCTAAATGCGTATATACAGCAAAATCGACTTAATACCTAATTATAAGATTACGGAACTCTTCCAAAGGCACTGCCGTTATGCCGTTAAGGCGTTTGAAGACTTCAGTAAGATAAAGAAGATTAATTTACTTAAATATGTTAAACTAATGATTTGAGGCATTTCAATATCGACTGCTAAATGTGTAAATACAAGAAAATCGACTATATACTTAAATATAAGATTACGGAATTCTTCTACATGCACTGTCGTTATGCCGCCATGGCCTTATATCACCTTCATTACGTTAAAGAAAGTTAATTACTTTAAATATGTTAAACTTATGATTGGAAGCATTTCGATATCGATTGCTAAATGTGTAAATACAAGAAAATCTACTTTATACCTAAATACAAGATTACGTAATTCTTCTAAATGCACTGCCGTTATGCCGTGAAGGCCTTTGTAGACTTCAGTAAGATAGAGAGGGTTAATTAACTTAAATATGTTAAACTAATGAGTCGAAGCATCTCGATATCGATTGCTAAATGTGTGTATACAACAAAATCGACTTTATACCTAAATATAAGATTACGGAATTTTTCGAAATGCACTGCCGTTATACCGTTATGGCTTTGTGTAAACTTCAGTAAGATAAAGAAGGTTAATTAACGTAAATATGTTAAACTAATGACTTGAAGCATTTCGTTATCGATTGCTAAATGTGTATATACAAGAAAATCGAATTTATACCTAAATATAACATAACGGAATTCTTCTAACTGCACTGCCGTTATACCGTTAAGGCTTTATGTAAACTTCAGTAAGATAAAGAAGGTTAATTAACTTAAATATGTTAAACTAATGATTTGAAGCATTTCGATATCGATTGCTAAATGTGTATATACAAGAAAATCGACTTTATACCTAAATAAAAGATTACGGAATTCTTCTACATACACTGCCGCCGTGGCTATATTTCAAATTCAGATCGTTAAAGAAGGTTAATTAACTTAAATATGTTAAACTAATGACTTGAAGCATTTCGTTATCGATTGCTAAATGTGTATATACAAGAAAATCGACCATATACCTCAATATAAGATAACGTAATTCTTCTAAATGCACTGCCGTTATAGCACTAAGGTTTAATGTAGACTTCAGTAAGCTAAAAAATGTTTATTAATTTAATATGTTAAACTAATGATTTGAAGCATTTCGATATCGATATCTAAATGTGTATATAAAAAAAAATCGACTTTATTCCTAAATAAAAGATTACGGAAGTCTTCTACATGCACTGCCGTAATACCGCCGTGGCTATATGCCAAATTGAGATCGTTAAAGAAGGTTTATTAATTTAAATATGTTAAGCTAATGAGTTGAAGCATCTCGATATCGATTGCTTAATGTGTATTTACAACAAAATCGACTTTATACCTAAATATAAGATTACGGAATTCTTCCAAGTGCACTGCCGTTATACCGTTATGGCTTTATGTAAACTTCAGTAGGATAAAGAAGGTTAATTAACTTAAATATGTTAAACTAATGATTTGAAGCATTTCGATATCGCTTGCTAAATGTGTATATACAAGAAAATCGAATTATACCTAAATATAAGATAACGAAATTCTTCCAAGTGCACTGCCGTTATACCGCTATGGCTTTATGTAAACTTCAGTAAGCTCAAAAATGTTTATTAACTTAATATGTTAAACTAATGATTTGAAGCATTTCGATATCGATATCTAAATGTGTATATAAAAGAAAATCGACTTTATACCTAAATAAAAGATAACGGAGTTCTTCTACGTGCGCTGCGGTAATACAGCCGTGGCTATATGCCAAATTCAGATCGTTGAAGAAGGCTAATTAACTTAAATATGTTAAACTAATGACTTGAAGCGTTTCGTTATCGATTGCTAAATGTATATATACAAGAAAATCGACTTTATACCTTAATATAAGATAACGGAATTCTTCTTAATGTACTGCCGTTATACCATTAAGGCTTTATGTAGACTTCAGTAAGCTAAAAAATGTTTATTAATTTAATATGTTAAACTAATGTTTTGAAGCATTTCGATATCGATTGCTAAATGTGTATATACAAGAAAATCGACTTTATACCTAAATAAAAGATTACGGAATTCTTCTACATGCACTGCCGTAATACCGCCACGGCTATATGCCAAATTCAGATCGTTAAAGAAGGTTTATTAACTTAAGTATGTTAAGCTAATGAGTTGAAGCATCTCGATATCTATTGCTAAATGTGTATATACAACAAAATCGACTTTATACCTAAATATAAGATTACGGAATTCTTCCAAGTGCACTGCCGTTATACCGTTATGGCTTTATGTAAACTTCAGTAGGATAAAGAAGGCTAATGAACTTAAATATGTTAAACTAATGATTTGAAGCATTTCGAAGTCGATTGCTTAATGTGTATATGCAAGAAAATCGTCTTTATACTTTTTTATAAGATAACAGGATTCTTCTAAATGCACTGCCGTTATGCCGTTATGGATTTATGTTCAGTTCGTTAAAGAAGGTTAATTAACTTAAATAGGTTAAACTAATGATTTGAAACATTTTGATATCGCTTGCTAAATGTATACCTAAATATAAGATAACGGAATTCTTCCAAGTGCACTGCCGTTATACCGTTATGGCTTTATGTTAACTTCAGTAAGCTAAAAAATTTTTATTAACTTAATATGTTAAACTAATGATTTGAAGCATTTCGATATCGATATCTAAATGTGTATATAAAACAAAATCGACTTTATACCTAAATAAAAGTTTACGGAATTCTTCTACATGCACTGCCGTTATACCAACTTCAGATCGTTAAAGAAGGTTTATTAACTTAAATATGTTAAACTAATGGGTTGAAGCATTTCGATATCGATTGCTAAATGTGTATATACAAGAAAATCTACTTTTTTACCTAAATAAAAGATTACGGAATTCCCCAAATATACTGCCGTTATACCGTTATGGCTTTATGTTTAAAATTCAGTAAGATAAAGAAGTTTAATTAACCTTTAAAAATGCTTTAAAACCCGTGATTTGAAGATTTTTGATTTTCGATTGCAAAATGTGTAAATAAAAGAAAATCGACTTTATACCTAAATATAAGATTACGGAATGCTTCTAAATGCACTGCCGTTATGCCGCCATGGCTTTATATCAACTTCAATACGTTAAAGAAGTTTAATTAACTTAAATATGTTAAACTATGATTTGAAGCATTTCGATATCGATTGCTAATGTGTATATACAAGAAAATCGACTTTATACCTAAATATAAGATTACGGAATTCTTCTAATCACTGCCGTTATGCCGTTAAGGCTTTATTAGACTTCAGTTAAAGAAGGTTTATTAACTTAATATGTTAAACTAATGAGTTGAAGCATTTCGATATCGATTGCTAAATGTGTATATACAAGAAAATCGACTTTATACCTAAATAATAAGATTACGGAATTCTTCCAAATGCACTGCCGTTATACCGTTATGGCTTTATGTAAACTTCAGTAAGTAAAGAAGTGTTAATTAACTTAAATATGTTAAACTAGTGATTTGAAGCATTTCGATATCGATTGCTAAATGTGTATATAAAAGAAAATCGACTTTATACCTAAATATAAGATTACGGAATTCTTCTAAATGCACTGCCGTTATGCCGTTAAGGCTTTATGTAGACTTCAGTGAGTTAAAGAAGGTTTATTAACTTAAATATGTTAAACTAATGATTTGAAGCAGTTCGATATCGATTGCTAAATGTGTATATACAAGAAAATCGACTTTATACCTAAATATGAGATTACGGAATTCTTTCAAATGTACTGTCGTTATGCCGCCATGGCTTTGTGTCAACTTCAATACGTTAAAGAAGGTTAATTAACTTAACTATGTTAAACTAATGATTTGAAGCATTTTGATATCGACTGCTAAATGTGTAAATGCAAGAAAATCGAATTTACACCTAAATATAAAATTACAACATTACGGAATTCTTCTAAATGCACTGCCGTTATACAGTTAAGGCTTTTTGTAGACTTCAGTAAGCTAAAAGGTGTTTATTAACTTAATATGTTAAACTAATGATTTGAAGCATTTCGATAGCGATAGCTAAATATGTATATACAATAAAATCGACTTTATACCTAAATATAAGATTATGGAATTCTTCTACATGCACTGCCGTTATGCCTCCATGGCTGTATGCCCACTTCAGATCGTTAAAGAAGGTTTATTAACTTAAATATGATAAACTAAGGAGCTGAAGCTTTTCTATGTCGACTGCTAAATGTGTGTATACAAGAAAACCGATTTTATACCTAAATAAAAGATTACGGAATTCACCCAAACATACTGCCGTTATGCCGCTACGGCTTTATGTAAACTTCAGTAAGATAAAGAAGGTAAATTAACCTAAATATGCTAAACCTGTTAATTTTAGCATTTCGATATCGGTTGCTAAATGTGTATATAACACCATATCGACTTTATACCTAAATATAAGATTACGGAATTCTTCTAAATGCACTGCCGTTATGCCGCAATGGCTTTATATCAACTTCAATACGTTAAAGAAGGTTAACTAAATTAAATATGTTAAGCTAATGATTTGAAGCATTTCGATATCGCTTGCTAAATGTGAGTATTCAAGAAAATCGAATATATACCTAAATACGAGAATACGGAATTCTTAAATGCACTGCAGTTATACCGTTAAGGCTTTATGTAGACTTAAGTAAGATAAAGAGGGTTTATTAACTTAAATATGTTAAACTAATGATTTGAAGCATGTCGATATCGATTGCTAAATGTGTTTATACAAAAAAATCGGTTTTATACCTAAATATAAAATTACGGAACTCTTCTACATGCACTGCCGTTATGCCGCCATGGCTTCGTGTCACCTTCGGTAGGTTAAAGAAGGTAATTTACCTTAAATATGTTAAACTAATGTTTTGAAGCATTTCGATATCGATTGCTAAATGTGCTAGCACAAGAAACTTGACTTTATACCTAAACATAGGATAACGGAATTCTTCCAAATACACTGCCGTTATTCCGCCATGGCTTTATGTTAGCTTCAGTTAGTTAAAGAAGGATTATTAACTTAAATATGTTAAACCAGTTATTTGAAGCATTTCGATATCGATTTCTTAAGGCATATATACAAGAAAATCAACTTTATACCTAAATATAAGATTACGGAATTCTTCCAAATTACTGTCGTTATGGCGCCATGGCTTTATTTCGCCTTCAATACGTTAAAGGTGGTTAATTAACTTAAATATGTTAAACTAATGATTTGAAGCATTTCGATATCGATTTCTAAATGCACATATACAAGAAAATCGACTTTATACCTAAATAAAAGATTACGGAATTCTTCCAAATTACTGTCGTTATGGCGCCATGGCTTTATTTCACCTTCAATACGTTAAAGAAGGTTAATTAACTTTAATATGTTAAACTAATGATTTGAAGCATTTCGATATCGATTGCTAAGTGCGTATATACAAGAAAATCGACTTTATACCTTAATATAAGATTACGGAATTCTTCCAAATGTACTGTCGTTATGCCGCCATGGTTTGTATCAACTTCAATACGTTAAAGAAGGTTAATGATTTTAAATATGTTAAACTAATGGTTTGAAGCATTTAGATATCGACTGCTAAATGTGTAAATACAACAAAATCGACTTTATACATAACATAAAATTATAACATTACGGAGTTCTTCTAAATGCACTGCCGTTATGCCGCTACGGCTTTATGTAAACTTCAGTAAGATAAAGAAGGTAAATTAACCTAAATATGCTAAACCTGTTAATTTTAGCATTTCGATATCGGTTGCTAAATGTGTATATAACACCATATCGACTTTATACCTAAATATAAGATTACGGAATTCTTCTAAATGCACTGCCGTTATGCCGTTAAGGCTTTATGTAGACCTCATTAAGCTAAAAAATGTTTATTAACTAAATATGCTAAACTAATGATTTGAAGCATTTCGATATCGATTGCTTAATGTGTATATACAAAAAAGTCGAATTTATACCTAAATATAAGCCGTTATGCCGCCATGGCTTTGTGTTAACTTCAGTGCTTTAAAGTAGGTTTGTTAACTTAAATATGTTAAACTAATGATTTGAAGATTTTCGAAATCGATTTCAAAATCGACTTTATACCTAAATATAAGATTACGTAATTCTTCTAAATGCTTTGCCGTTATGTCGTTAAGGCCTTTGTAGACTTCAGTAAGATAAAGAGGTCTAATTGTCTTAAATATGTTAAACTAATGATTTGAAGATTTTCGAAATCGATTGCTAAATGCATATATACAAGAAAATCTTCTTTATACCTAAATATAAGATTACGGAATTCTTCCAAATGTACTGCCGTTATGCCGCCATGGCTTTATATCAACTTCAATATGTTAAAGAAGGTTAATTAACTTAAATATGTTAAACTAATGATTTGAAGATTTTCGATATCAATTGCTTAATGTGTATATACAAGAAAATCGACTTAATACCTAAATATAAGATTACGGAATTCTTCCAAATGTACTGCCGTTATGCCGCCATGGCTTTATATCAACTTCAATATGTTAAAGAAGGTTAATTAACTTAAATATGTCAAACTAACGATTTGAAGCATTTCGATATCGATAGCTAAATGAGCATATACAAGAAAATCGACTTTATACCTAAATATAAGATTACGGAATTCTTCTACATGCATGGCCGTTATGCCGTTAAGGCGTTTGCAGACTTCAGTAAGATAAAGAAGGTTAATTAACTTAAATATGTTAAACTAATGATTTGAGGCATGTCGATATCGATTGCTAAATGTGTATATACAAGAAAATCGACTTTATACCTAAATATAAGATTACGGAATTCTTCTAAATGCACTGCCGTTATGCATTTATGGCTTTATGTTAACTTCTATTCCTTAAAGAAGTTTTTTTAACTTAAATATGTTAAACTAATGATTTGAAGATTTTCGAAATCGATTGCTAAATGCATATATACAAGAAAATCTTCTTTATACCTAAATATAAGATTACGGAATTCTTCCAAATGTACTGCCGTTATGCCGCCATGGCTTTATATCAACTTCAATATGTTGAAGAAGGTTAATTAACTTGAATATGTTAAACTAGTGATTTGAGGCATTTCGATATCGATTGCTAAATTTGTACATACAACAAAATCGTCTTTATACCTAAATATAAGAAAACGAAATTCTCCCAAATGCACTGCCGTTATACCGTTATGGCTTTATGTTAACTTCAGTAAGATAAAGAAGGTTAATTAACTTAAATATGTTAAACTAATGATTTGAGGCATTTCGATATCGATTGCTAAATATGTAGATATAAGAAAATGTTCTTTATACCTAAATATAAGATTACGGAATTCTTCTAAATGCGCTGCCGTTATGCCGTTATGGCTTTATGTTAACTTCAGTTCGCTTAAGAAGGTTTATTAACTTAAATATGTTAAACCAGTTATTTGAAGCATTTCGATATCGACTGCTAAATGTGTATATACAAGAAAATCGACTTTATACCTAAATATAAGATTACGGAATTCTTCTAAATGCACTGCCGTTATGCAGTTATGGCTTTATGTTAACTTCTATTCGTTAAAGAAGGTTTATTAACTTAAATATGTTAAACTAATGATTTAAGGCATTTCGATATCGATTGCTAAATTTGTATATACAACAAAATCGACTTTATACCTACATATAAGATTACGTAATTCTTCTAAATGCTTTGCCGTTATGCCGTTAAGGCGTTTGTAGACTTCAGTAAGATATAAAATGTTTATTAATTTTATATGTTAAACTAATGATTTGAAGCATTTCGATATCGATTGCTAAATGTGTAAATACAAGAAAATCGATTTTATGCCTAAATATAAGAGAACGGAATTCTTCTACATGCACTGCCGTAATGCCGCCGTGGCTATATGCCAAATTCAGATCGTTAAAGAAGGTTAATTAACTTAAATATGTCAAACTAAAGACTTGAAGCATTTCGATATCGCTTGCTAAATGTGTATATACAAGAAAATCGAATTATACCTAAATTTAAGATTACGGAATTCTTCCAAGTGCACTGCCGTTATACCGTTACGGCTTTATGTAAACTTCAGTAAGCTAAAAAATGTTTATTAACTTAATACGTTAAACTAATGATTTGAAGCATTTCGATATCGATATCTAAATGTGTATATACAACAAAATCGACTTTATACCTAAATAAAAGGTTACGGAATTCTTCTACGTGCACGGCCGTAATGCCGCCGTGGCTATATGCCAAATTCAGATCGTTAAAGAAGGTTAATTAACTTAAATATGTTAAACTAATGACTTGAAGCATTTCGTTATCGATTGCCAAATGTGTATATACAAGAAAATCTTCTTTATACCTAAATATAAGATTACGGAAATCTTCTAAATGCACTGCCGTTATGCCGTTAAGGCTTTATGTAGACTTCAGTGAGTTAAAAAAGGTTTATTAACTTTAATATGTTAAACTAATGATTTGAAGCATTTTGATATCGACAGCTAAATGTGTATATACAACAAAATCGACTTTATACCTAAATATAAGATTACGGAATTCTTCCAAATGTACTGTCGTTATGCCGCCATGGCTTTATGTCAACTTCAATACGTTAAAGAAGGTTAATTAACTTAAATATGTTAAACTAATGATTTGAAGCATTTCGATATCGCTTGGTAAATGTGTGTATTCAAGAAAATCGAATGTATACCTAAATACGAGATAACGGAATTCTTAAATGCACTGCAGTTATAACGTTAAGGCTTTATGTAGACTTAAGTAAGATAAAGAGGGTTAATTAACTTAAATATGTTAAACTAATGATTTGAAGCATGCCGATATCGATTGCTAAATGTGTTTATACAAAAAAATCGATTTTATACCTAAATATAAAATTACGGAATTCTTCTACATGCACTGCCGTTATGCCGCCATGGCCTTTTATCAACTTCAATATGTTATAGAAGGATAATTAACTTAATTATGTTAAACTAATAATTTGAAGCATTTCGATATCGATTGCTAAATTTGTATATACAACAAAATTGACTTTATACCTAAATATAAGCTTACGGAATTCTTCTAAATGCACTGCCGTTATGCCACCATGGCCTTATGTTAACTTCAGTGCGTTAAAGAAGCTTTATTAACTTAAATATGTTAAACTAATGATTTGAAGATTTTCGAAATCGATTGCTAAATGCATATATACAACAACATCGACTTTACACCTAAATATAAGGTTACGGAATTCTTCAAATGCCCTGCCGTTATACCGTTATGGCTTTATATCAACTTCAGTTAGTTAAAGAGGGTTTACTAACTTAAATATGTTAAACTAATGATTTGAAGCATTTCGATATCGATTGCTAAATGTGCTAGTAAAAGAAACTTGACTTTATACCTAAACATATGATAACGGAATTCTTCCAAATACACTGGCGTTATTCCGCCATGGCTTTATGTTAACTTCAGTTAGTTAAAGAAGGATTATTAACTTAAATATGTTAAACCAGTTATTTGAAGCATTTCGATATCGATTTCTTAATGCATATATACAAAAAAATCGTCTTTATACCTAAATATAAGATTACGGAATTCTTCCAAATTACTGTCGTTATGGCGCCATGGCTTTATTTACCTTCAATACGTTAAAGATGGTTAATTAACTTAAATATGTTAAACTAATGATTTGAAGCATTTCGATATCGATTGCTAAATGCATATATACAAGAAAATCGACTTTATACCTAAATATAAGATTACGGAATTCTTCCAAATTACTGTCGTTATGGCGCCATGGCTTTATTTCACCTTCAATACGTTAAAGATGGTTAATTAACTTAAATATGTTAAACTAATGATTTGAAGCATTTCGATATCGATTGCTAAATGCGTATATACAAGAAAATCGACTTTATACCTAAATATAAGATTACGGAATTCTTCCAAATTACTGTCGTTATGGCGCCATGGCTTTATGTTCAACTTCAATACGTTAAAGAAGGTTAATTAACTTAAATATGTTAAACTAATGATTTGAAGCATTTCGATATCGATTGCTAATGGTATATACAAGAAAATCGACTTTATACCTTAATATAAGATTACGGAATTCTTCCAAATTACTGCGTTATGCCGCCATGGTTTTGTCAACTTCAATAAGCCTTAAAGAAGGTTAATTAACTTAAATATGTTAAACTAATGATTTGAAGCATTTCGATATCGATTGCTAAATGTGTATATACAACAAAATCGACTTTATACCTAAATATAAGATTACGGATTCTTCTAAATGCACTGCCGTTATGCCGTTAAGGCTTTATGTAGACCCTTTAGTAAGCCAAAAAAGGTTTACTAACTTAAATATGTTAAACTAATGATTTGAAGCATTTCGATATCGATTGCTAAATGTGTATATACAAAAAAATCGAATTTATACCTAAATGTAAGCCGTTATACCGTTATGGCTTTGTGTAAACTTCAGTAGGATGCAGAAGGTTAATTAACTTAAATATGTTAAACTAATGATTTTAGGCATTTCGATATCGATTGCTAAATATGTAGATACAAGAAAATCTTCTTTATACCTAAATATAAGATTACGGAATTCTTCTAAATGCGCTGCCGTTATGTAGTTATGGCTTTATGTTAACTTCAGTGCGTTAAAGTAGGTTTGCTAACTTATATATGTTAAACTAATGATTCGAAGCATTTCGATATCGATTGTTAAATGTGTATATACAAGAAAATCGACTTTATACCTAAATATAAGATTACGGAATTCTTCTAAATGCACTGCCGTTATGCAGTTATGGCTTTATGTTAACTTCTATTCGTTAAAGAAGGTTTATTAATTTAAATATGTTAGACTAATGATTTGAAGATTGCTAACTGCATATATACACGAAAATCTTCTTTATACCTAAATATAAGATTACGGAATTCTTCCAAATGTACTGCCGTTATGCCGCCATGGCTTTATATCAACTTCAATAAGTTAAAGAAGGTTAATTAACTTAAATATGTTAAACTAATGATTTGAGGCATTTCGATATCGATTGCAAAATTTGTATATACAACAAAATCGACTTTATGCCTAAATATAAGATTACGTAATTCTTCTAAATGCTTTGCCGTTATGCCGTTAAGGCGTTTGTAGACTTCAGTAAGATAAAGAGGGTTAATTATCTTAAATATGTCAAACTAATGATTTAAAGCATTTCGATTTCGATTGCTAAATGAGTATATACAAGAAAATCGACTTTATACCTAAATATAAGATTACGTAATTCTTCTAAATGCTTTGCAGTTATGCCGTTAAGGCGTTTGTAGACTTCAGTAAGATAAAGAGGGTTAATTAACTTAAATATGTTTAACTAACGATTTGAGGGATCTCGATATCGATTGCTAAATGTGTATATACAAAAAAATCGATTTTATACCTAAATATAAGTTTACGGAATTCTTCTAAATGCACTGCCGTTATACAGTTATGGCTTTATGTTAACTTCAGTTAGTTTAAGAAGGTTTATTAACTTAAATATGTTAAACCAGTTATTTGAAGCATTTCGATATCGATTGCTTAATGCATATATACAAGAAAATCGACTTTCTACCTAAATATAAGATTACGGAATTCTTCCAAATGTACTGTCCTTATGCCGCCATGGCTTTATATCAACTTCAATATGTTATAGAAGGATAATTAACTTAAATATGTTAAACTAATGATTTGAAGCATTTCGATATCGATTGCTAAATGCGTATATACAGAAAATCGACTTTATACCTAAATATAAGATCACGGAATTATTATAAATGCACGGCCGTTATGCTGCCATGGATTTATGCCAACTTCAGTTGGTTAAAGAAGGTTTATTAACTTAAATATTTTAAACTAATGATTTGAAGCATTTCTATATCGATTGCTAAATGAGTATATACAAGAAAATCGAATTTATACCTAAATATATGATAACGGAATTCTTCTAAATGCTTTGCCGTTATGCCGTTAAGATGCTTGTAGACTTCAGTAAGATACAGAGGGTTAGTTAACTTAAATATGTTAAACTAATGATTTGAAGCATTTCGATTTCGATTGCTAAATCAGTATATACAAGAAAATGGACTTCATACCTAAATATAAGATTACGTAATTCTTCTAAGTGCTTTGCCGTTATGCCGTTAAGGCGTTTGTAGACTTCAGTAAGATAAAGAGGGTTAATTAACTTAAATATGTTTAACTAATGATTTGAGGCATTTCGATATCGATTGCTAAATGTGTATATACAAGAAAATCGACTTTATACCTAAATATAAGATAACGGAATTCTTCTAAATGCTTTGCAGTTATGCCGTTAAGGCGTTTGTAGACTTCAGTAAGATAAAGAGGGTTAATTAACTTAAATATGTTTAACTAATGATTTGAGGCATTTCGATATCGATTGCTAAATGTGTATATACAAGAAAATCGACTTTATACCTAAATATAAGATAACGGAATTCTTCTACATGCACTGCCTTTATGCCGCCATGGCTTTGTGTTAACTTCAGTGCGTAAAGGTAGGTTTGTTAACTTAAATATGTCAAACTAATGATTTAAAGCATTTCGATATCGATTGCTTAGTGAGTGTATACAAGAAAATCGACTTTATACCTAAATATAAGATTACGTAATTCTTCTAAATGCTTTGCCGTTATGCCGTTAAGGCGTTTGTAGACTTCAGTAAGATAGAGAGGGTTAATTAACTTAAATATGTTAAACTAATGATTTGAAGCATTTCTATATCGATTGCTAAATGAGTATAAACAAGAAAATTGACCTTATACCTAAATATAAGATTACGTAATTCTTCTTAGTGCCTTGCCGTTATGCCGTTAAGATGTTTGTAGACTTCAGTAAGATAAAGAGGGTTAATTAACTTAAAAATGTTAAACTAATGATTTGAAGCATTTCGATTTCGATTGCTAAATGTGTATATACAAGAAAATTGACTTTATAACTAAATATAAGATTACGTAATTCTTCTAAATGCTTTGCCGTTATGCCGTTATTGCGTTTGTAGACTTCAGTAAGATAGAGAAGGTTAATTAACTTAAATATATTGAACTAATGATTTGAGGCATTTCGATATCGATTGCTAAATGTGTATATACAGGAAAATCGACTTTATACCTAAATATATGATAACGGAATTCCTCTACATGCACTGCCGTTATGCCGTTAAGACGTTTGTAGACTTCAGTAAGATAATGGGGGTTAATGAACTTAAATATGTTAAACTAATGATTTGAGGCATTTCGATATCGATTGCTAAATATGTATATAAAGGGTGATTTTTTAAGAGCTTGATAACTTTTTTTAAAAAAAAAACGCATAAAATTTGCAAAATCTCATCGGTTCTTTATTTGAAACGTTAGATTGGTTCATGACATTTACTTTTTGAAGATAATTTCATTTAAATGTTGACCGCGGCTGCGTCTTAGGTGGTCCATTCGGAAAGTCCAATTTTGGGCAACTTTTTCGAGCATTTCGGCCGGAATAGCCCGAATTTCTTCGGAAATGTTGTCTTCCAAAGCTGGAATAGTTGCTGGCTTATTTCTGTAGACTTTAGACTTGACGTAGCCCCACAAAAAATAGTCTAAAGGCGTTAAATCGCATGATCTTGGTGGCCAACTTACGGGTCCATTTCTTGAGATGAATTGTTGTCCGAAGTTTTCCCTCAAAATGGCAATAGAATCGCGAGCTGTGTGGGATGTAGCGCCATCTTGTTGAAACCACATGTCAACCAAGTTCAGTTCTTCCATTTTTGGCAACAAAAAGTTTGTTAGCATCGAACGATAGCGATCGCCATTCACCGTAACGTTGCGTCCAACAGCATCTTTGAAAAAATACGGTCCAATGATTCCACCAGCGTACAAACCACACCAAACAGTGCATTTTTCGGGGTGCATGGGCAGTTCTTGAACGGCTTCTGGTTGCTCTTCACCCCAAATGCGGCAATTTTGCTTATTTACGTAGCCATTCAACCAGAAATGAGCCTCATCGCTGAACAAAATTTGTCGATTTGTCACATTTCGAACCGAACACTGATTTTGGTAATAAAATTCAATGATTTGCAAGCGTTGCTCGTTAGTAAGTCTATTCATGATGAAATGTCAAAGCATACTGAGCATCTTTCTCTTTGACACCATGTCTGAAATCCCACGTAATCTGTCAAATACTAATGCATGAAAATCCTAACCTCAAAAAAATCACCCGTTACAAGAAAATCGACTTCATACCTAAATATAAGTTTACGGAATTCTTCTAAATGCACTGCCGTTACGCCGTTAAGGCGTTTGTAGACTTCAGTAAGATAGAGAGGGTTAATTAGCTTAAATGTGTTAAACTAATGATTTGTAGCATTTCGATATCGATTGCTAAATGAGTATATACAACAAAATCGACTTTATACCTAAATATAAGATTACGAAATTCTTTTAAATGCTTTGCCGTTATGCCGTTAAAACGTTTGTAGACTTCAGTGCGTTAAAGTAGGTTTGTTAACTTAAAAATGTTAAACCAATGATTTGAAGCATTTTGGTTTCGATTGCTAACTGAGTATATACAAGAAAATGGACTTTATAACTAACTATAAGATTACGGAATTCTTCTAAATGCTTTGCCGTTATGCCGTTAAGGCGTTTGTAGACTTCAGTAAGATAGAGAAGGTTAATTAACTTAAATATATTAAACTAATGATTTGAGGCATTTCAATATCGATTGCTAAATGTGTATATACAGGAAAATCGACTTTATACATAAATATAAGATTACGAAATTCTCCCAAATGCACTGCCGTTATGGCTTTATGTTAACTTCAGTAAGATAAAGAAGGCTAATTAACTTAAATATGTTAAACTAATGATTTGAAGCATTTCTATATCGATTGCTAAATGAGTATATACAGGAAAATCGACTTTATACCTAAATATATGATAACGGAATTCTTCTAAATGCTTTTCCGTTATGCCGTTAAGATGCTTGTAGACTTCAGTAAGATACAGAGGGTTAGTTAACTTAAATATGTTAAACTAATGATTTGAAGCATTTCGATATCGATTGCTAAATGAGTATATACAAGAAAATGGACTTTATACCTAAATATAAGATTACGTAATTCTTCTAAATGCTTTGCCGTTATGCCGTTAAGGCGTTTGTAGACTTCAGTAAGATAAAGAGGGTTAATTAACTTAAATATGTTTAACTAATGATTTGAGGCATTTCGATATCGATTGCTAAATGTGTATATACAAGAAAATCGACTTTATACCTAAATATAAGATAACGGAATTCTTCTACATGCACTGCCTTTTTGCCGCCATGGCTTTGTGTTAACTTCAGTGCGTAAAGGTAGGTTTGTTAACTTAAATATGTTTAACTAATGATTTGAAGCATTTCTATATCGATTGCTAAATGAGTATAAACAAGAAAATTGACCTTATACCTGAATATAAGATTACGTAATTCTTCTTAGTGCTTTGCCGTTATGCCGTTAAGAT